>JABUQX010104735.1:0-5000 GCA_015478945.1 Trachelipus rathkii | reverse complement strand
TTTTAATTTATATTTATTGTTTTAAATAAAACAATAGATATAAATATAATTTACAATAAAATACCTGTACTAAAATATCAAATGAACAGAAGCACCTGAGAGATTGCAGACATTAGATTTCCTCTTACAAGAAAGAAAACGGGCTTAGATGCTTTCGAGAGCTCGTCATTATTATTAATTAATTATTATTAATTAGTTTTAAACAATTAGACATTAAATGATCCAGGTTAGGTCGACGGTGATAAAATATCGGCGATATAACACTTAAATAATTACAAAATATTACACTGCGGCGTTAGCACAAAAATTAATTAAGAAGCAAATAAATAGAACACTTATTTCACATATGATCACAAATGTAAAACTTGACAACTGATACAGCTTAGCGTACAAAAACGATCGAGTAATCTTTACAACTGTGGCAAGAAATACCAATATCAACAATGGCATTTGCCTGCACAGCAGAAAATAGAGAACGAGTGGTCTAAAAAATGACTTGCAAGACGTTACAGAACGTAAAAGTGATCCCAACTGATACACTTAATTAAGCCATGAAGATTGTGTCCATTTGTAGGACAAAAGAAGTACTCTTAACAATTGTTCTGAAATTTAGAAGGATATATGCCACTCAAAAAAGCACAGTACAGGAGGTTTGGGTTTGTATTACCTTCTTATCAGAGGACTTGCCTAGCGCATACAAATGCAGTTAGGAGAAAAGGGCACAAAGATCTTAATATTCTGGAACTCAGCAACTGTATTTATTATTATACTTCCATTTTACATCATAAACAAACTGATTTTATCTATACCTATACATATACATATATATATATATATATTATATATATATATATATATATATAATATATAATATATATATATATTATATAATATATACTATATATATATATATTAATATTATAACTCACTACCCTCACTCCCACATCTACTACCTATATATATATAATATCATATATATCATATATATATAATATATATACTTTATCTATATATATATATATATATAGCCATATCATCTCTCTATACCTATATATATATATATATATAATATACTATATATACTATTATATATATAATATATATATATCATTATATAATTATATATATATATACATCACTCACTACCTATCCTACCCTGCGCACTGAGTCTCTCTTTTCTCTCTTACACGAACAAATATATATATAGCTACCTCTAGATACTACCTCAAACGGACTATTACCATAATATATAATAATATACAT
Source organism: Trachelipus rathkii (assembly GCA_015478945.1). Lineage (NCBI taxonomy): Eukaryota > Metazoa > Arthropoda > Malacostraca > Isopoda > Trachelipodidae > Trachelipus > Trachelipus rathkii. Next base: position 3,737 of record JABUQX010104735.1, on the reverse strand, counting down.
ATAATATATATTATATATATATATATATACTAATTAATATATATATTATATTTATATAATAATATCTATAGTAATATATATATATATAATATAGTATATATATATCTATATATATATATATAACTATATATATATATATATAGTATATCATATATATCATATATATATATACTATATATACTATATATTATATATACTATACCGTTATACTCCCTACTATAATATATATATATAATATATATATAATATATATAATATATATATTATAAAATATATATATAATTATATATATATATATATATAAATATAAGTATATATTATATATATATATATATATATATATATATATTATATATATATATATATATCTAATAAATATACAATATATAATATTATATATATATATATATATATATTTATATTATATATAGTACTATATAATATATATATATAATATATATAACTATTATATATATTATATATATATATATATATATTTATTTATATATATATATATATATATATATATATAATAAATATAGAATATAGCATATATATATGACGATTATCATTATATATATACTAATATATATTATATATATAGTAATATATATATAGTTTATATGATATTTATATAATATATAATATACTATACATATATATGATTATTATATATATTATGATTTAATTATATATTTATATATATATAATTTTATATACTTTGAATAGCATAGTACTGTATATATTATACTATATGTATAGTATTATATATATATATCAATATATATGATATATATATTATATATAATCATATAGTATATATATCTCACTATATAGATATACTAATAGTATCCAACTAAACACTATGTCGATCAGTCCTTTCTACGATGATTACATGCCATGAAGCAAAAGAGGAGGATAGTAAATGACAACCAAATATAAGAGAACAAAATTAATTAATTTAAGACATGTTTTCACGCCAGAGGATCGCATTAACCTGGATTCAGTTCCCCATGTTGTTCTACAACGTGTGGCTTGCGTGCTTTATTTTACATACATAAATACATTTTTTTTGTCTTCATTCTTCGTCCGATCTACCAGTGGGTCGGCGCTTTCGGTAGTACCAGGATTCTTCCGTGGATCTGCAAGGATAAACTCTGCGTAATCACTCTGTCTTTTAAGATTTGTATCTGCAATGACACTGTATGCTGCAATCTGAGAAACAGGAGAGCCACCTCGATTAATCCGAGAGTTCTGGATGACTAACTTTTTGTTCATGTGTAAGGCGGGCGGCGATGGAGGGATAGGGAATATTCAACTCCTTCCAGTAACGGATATGAGGCTAAACTTTTAATTGCTATCAACTATTGCAATGCCGCCTTTAGGCGCACGGATATCTTCTTTGTGTTGGGGAGAGCCTTTTTAACTTCCGATGATCACAGTCGATCATAAAAGGATTAGAAACGAGATATTACAAAAGGAAAGCAGGAACTTACAGGATAGCGGCAACCGGATGGCGGACTTTTGCCGTGATCTCATCTGCTTGCCAATCGTATGGCTTCATGGATGCTTGGACACTTCAAGGCTTGCTGGTCAGTTTCAGCCAAATGCTCCTTGATGTCTTTCGCTCCACTTTATCTGGTCGGCTTCAAGCTTCTCTTTGTGAGGGTCTGAGAGTGAGGGCGGGCACACTTTTGGCATAAATCTTTGTACGAATTCCTGGTTAGTACCTAGGTAAATCCTGAACAATGAATCCGCACCTGTTTTTTTTATGATAACAAGGCGCGGCTCCAGTTACGACCAATTATTTTGGTAGAACATTTGTCTTCAGTAGAAGACCTTCTCTCCAGTTACCAATAATGGGGACCAAAAAAAGTTCGACACTTAGAAGAAGCAAACTCACAGACTTTGTTCGCGCGATCGTTGGAAAGTATTGCAATTCATTCTCCGCAGAGACATTGCCTGAGGGTGGTCAGTACGTCTTGCCAGGTCTGGTGAGTCTGCCCTGGCACTCTACCTCAACAAATGGTCGACTTCAATGTTACATACCCGTAAATTTTTCACCTTCTTGGTTTTCTTCATTTTCTCTTTGTTCCTCTAAAAAATTCCTAACGCTTTCAAAACACACCATCTAATCGGTAAAAATCGTTCTACATTTGTATCAACTCTGTCAACTCTTCCTACTTTCTTTCATTTCTTCGTGTTTCCTCCAACACTCTTCATTAATCTTCCTAACTTTCATCATCCTTTTAACGGATAATATCATTTCAATGAAATCTTTTGTGGCACATATGACTCCAACAAAGTACTTCCTGTTTGTATAATTTCATTTATTCAATTTTCGACTCTTACTCATACTTTCTTCGTTTACTTCACTGTATGTTTGCACATGCTTTTCACATACCCTTTTCCATAAATCTTTCTCTTTCATCACTTTATTTTTCAAATTACCAATGTCTCCTCTCGTACATTCTTCATGCTTCGCATTGTGCCGGAAAATCTTCATAGACATTTTCAAAATTTCCTCATGGTTACACTTTTGCTTTATTCTTTGCAACTTCTTTGAGATCTTTTGGCACAATGGCATTTCCAACTTCTTTACTAATTCCGTAAACTTTGTTTTTCTGTCATTCTGGTTTTTCATCCACGGACGCATTTTATTACTCTCTGCCCAACAATAATGTTGAGGATTATTTTCTGATGCATCCCTGCGTCGCGGCATTTCCTTGCCATTTCCTTCTTTCTCATTATCTTTATCATCCTCTCGTTGACACATTTTATACCGACACCTTTCCTGTGCACCTCTACCTAACGACTTCCATATCTTCCTCAGAGTCATGTCATCACCCTGTTTTTCTTTAAAAACCTTTCTGTTACTAATCAGTTCAGTAATTTGATCATCGTGAACCTCTTCTGTCTGGTTTGCGGCTGCGACACTATGTGTCTTAGAACTGTTTTTGTGGGGCATTTCATCATTTTCCAATATGACGTTCTTCATACTGATGTCAAATTGACTCTCTTTCTCAATTGCACATTGCACAGTAGATCCCTCAATAGTGTCTTGCACTTCCAAATTATTTTCAGTATTTATCTGTGGCACAGCGTTAGCTTCTTTACACTCATCAAAGCTGTTATAATATCAATGCTTCAAAGCGAAGAAAATATGGAGGCTTCGTTCTATTAATCAATCGTGTACATGCCGGGTTTGTGAATCATCATTCACTCCCATCATGATTGCTCGACTGAAAATCGACAGACGGTGTTTCCTCCATAAAACTTTATCTTCTTCAGTTTCTCCGCCTCACTCGACATATGAATTTTTTTCTCGCTTTGAGCCTGCACCTAGATTCTTTGTCGAATCATCTTCAGCAACGCGAATCTCATCGATGGGCGAAATAGTACTCCTTACTGAGTTTCTTCGTTCTGGCAAAAAGGTGTGACCGTGACACTTTAGTCACCTCCACTTCCACGGAGATTTAGCTGGTTGGGGGTAATGCCCCTTCAATATTACCCAGAACTAAATCGTACACGACTGTGGGCAAGCACTGCTGCGGTCGTTCTACCACATAGTAAGGGGTATCCACATCTACGTTCGCGAGTGGAACTTCACGTGTCGTGCTGTCTAAAAGTCTCATGGTTGTGTGTGTGCCTGTGTAGCACTTCTCAGGTACATACTTCTGTCGTACGACCACCAAATTATAACCTGTATCCTTTAATAGTTTGACGCGATAACCATT
>JABUQX010104734.1:25000-31543 GCA_015478945.1 Trachelipus rathkii | reverse complement strand
ATATATATATATATATTAATATTAATATATATATATATAATATTAACTTATATATATAATATAATATATATATATATATAATATATTATATATATATTATTATATATTAATATATATATATAATTATATATATTATATATATCTATATATATATAATATATATATATTATATATTATATATAGAGAGAGAAGAGATAGAGAGGATGATAGAGAGAGGAGAGAGAGTTTAAGGTAATTATTTTATAATAAAAATAACTTTATTATTAAATTTATTACCGTTAGCGATTTTAATATCACTGAGGTGAATACGAAAATCTTCATGAGTTACCATACCTAGTAATATATATGACGTAAATTATTCCGTACTCATTTATTCAGCTCGTATAACTAAGTCAAAGGGTTATGACGCTGGCCTATATAATAAAGTCCTTAAATTATATATAAATTAATAAGTATTTATAACTATAATTAGTAAATATATTAGAAAGGATCCTAATGTACGAACGCAAATTAGCGATATGGGCAATTTCTTCGATCTCTCGAATGAGGTGAAGGGACAGTATGTAATATAGAATAAGCTTTTAAATGTACATAGAGCATAATATCCATGAGAATTTCGGCTCATTACTCGCTCACGAAGAATATATGTAAATGCTATTATCTAAATAACATTTCCGACTATTTATAAACTCCAGTCTGTCGCAATAATTTACCATATGTCTTGCTCTCATTCACTTCAAGATTAAATTAATAATTAAATTTTATATATATTATACACTTTTATAACATATATATATATATATATATATATCTATTTATACTATATATATATTATATATATATATATTTATATAATACTATATATAATATATATATTATTATATATATAATAAGTATATATATATATATATATAATATATATATATATATATATATAATTATATATATATAATATATATATATATATATTATATATTATATATAGTATATATATATATATATATTAATATATATCTATTATATATAATATTAATATATGATTCGAAACTGCCATCGACCTGTGGACAGCGGTTGGAAACCAAGAAAGGGAGGCAGAAAGAGAATGCAGGCAGCAAGGAAGACTCAGAGAGTGTTGAAAATCTGAAAGAATTATATATTGGAGAAAGAATTGTAAATCTGAAAAGATTAACTAAAGAAGAACTTTGGGAATTGTTATTAAGAGAGTAACTTAGTGTTTGAAGTTTCATATGTAGTAAGGAAAAATTTATATTAACGATTCAAAAGAAGATGCTAACAATCATATGGATAGTAAAAAATTATGTCAAAGTTTTGAGTATAAAAATTTCAATATTTTTTTCTCTCATAGTCACATATACATCACTAGATTATGGTAGGAGCTACCATTCTCTCTGATACGCTACATAAATTATCTGTTAGCTTGAAGTATTAAGTTTAATTGGAATGAGAGAGATGTGAAAAATTTAAAAAATGACAAAGAGGACATAAACTTCGAAGGAGAATACTTTACATATACATAGTACATAATTATGAAAGCACTCTGTCGCTCTAAGTGCGAAGTTTAAAATATACTCAACGTGCAGGGAGTTCGAGAATAGAAAAATTAGACAATGTTTCTCTTATCGCGTCTGCATCAATGCAAGGGGTCTGTGATAACACGCACTTTTTATAGTCTCTTATTTTTTTATACAAATATATTCTAGTGTAGCCAGTGGGGATCGTAAAGGGAATTTTCTTGTGTGTGTGAACACTCTCATATAACCCCACCAACCACCCAACCACCTATCGATCTCTGTTATACTCTTTTAATGCAGCTATGATAGAGGAAATAATATGAGTGTTTGTATTGAAATACCAAAAAAAATAATATAACTAATGTAGGTATAAACGGATATATAATGCTAGTGTTAATATAATTTTACGTATATATTTATTTTAATCTATTATGTTATGATATCTTATTATTAAACCATGATGTGTTTAAGTAACATTATTTTTACTACAACTTACTTAAACCAATTTTTAAATGTATTTTAGAAAATTATTCATTTCAGCTCTAAATATGAAGATAATATATTCTATTATTGTTTTTAAATCCTATTTTTTTGAAACAATATTAAATTTATTGAACTGATATATTTATCATAGTCTCCATTACGCTCAATCGATTTTCCTTTATCTATATAACTGAAATGATATGATTCACCAATAAATTTAGGTGTGTTAACCTATATAGTTTCATATTATTTATCAAAACGGCCCTTGAGTAATTTTTCGAAGATAAATATTCTAGTTAATTATATTTATTGGAGACGACTAACTTTCACAAACTCGCCTTTTTCGCCTGATATATATATAATATTTATTATCTTAGGTTCAATCTATTTATACTTATTATCTATTATATACGGTCAATTCTTCAAAATATCTTTAGCGAGTAAGATAATATGGTGATTCTCACCCATATAACTCCATATACTCTTGAACTTCTACTATTGAAAATACGATAGAATCTAGTACTACTTGCTGTATAAAGTAATTCCGCCTGAAACTCTCCACGGTTGAAGTTGGGAAGCACTTAGATAATGGAAGGTGACGGGAGATTTGTTGCTGACCTACTTTTTGTCTGGGCTATATTGTATTTCTAAAGGCTACTGCAGACCGGACGTGGTGGGCGAGATATTAAGGTTGAATGAAAAGTTTGAAGACATGGGCTTTGCCTGGAGAGTAGACATCTGTGTTAATGTGGTGGAGCTTGTATTTGAACGAGATAACACGGGTGGAGAAGTCTCTCTGCCGCATGTATATATGCTCTTGAGAGTGAATATGAAGTGGGTATGGTGGAGGTGTCGAGTGCGCAAGCCTAAGGGTCTCGCAGTGGGGCATAGAACGCGCTCTTGTCATTTCTGACACGCATACATCCTAATGAGTTGCGCATAGGTACGTACGGCGATAGAGCTAAGTATAGAAGATGGTTTCGGTTCTACTCGATTCAATACAGGATACTCTGTTTTAATGATATCAATATCTGTGCAACGTGAATGAACTGTGCTGAGAGTATACTGTCTTCTATATAAAATACTGGTCACATGCTCCTCGATGAGTGGGACGAATGTGTTACGCGCGAGGTTAAAACAGTTAGATCCATGATCTCAATTAACGGTTCGTGTTGATGATGAGAGCTTTGGATCTCATGGGGCTCTCTCCAGGGAAGAGGTTGCCGTGGAGGGGGGTTGCAGGTCAATGTTCACAGGATCCCAGGACAGTAATTTTACGGAATGATAACACACAAATTGTGGAAATACAGAGTATTGAGTGGTGTGGAGGGGAAAATACGGGTCTATTATGGTGTGCTTCATCTTCTATGATAGTAATTAATGTGCAACCAACGATATCGTATGTGTATGAGAGTTTGCAGCAAATTTTGCCTGACCTATTATTGTTGTGTCTATAATACAGCGAAGATAGTTATGTTCGACTCATTAGATGAAGAGTCCCGATGTAGGGGGCATATGGGACGACATATGGTTCGAGGATGTCTGTGATATCTTTACGGCTGTAAAGAGTGCCTCCATCAAAGATGTGCGAACTCCGTAGGCCCGATAAAGAGATAACTTTTATCGCCTCGAGATCAGATAATTAGCTCGTGAGTCATCCAGCCTCAAACGGATCGGGCTTAGTCCAATTTGTGTGTCAGCCCTACAATCTGTCAGTTCATAAATTAGCTGTAATGAAACCTCTCCGATGGTCGCGTCGGTTAAAACGCTCTCAGATTGTAAGCGCCTTAGGACACATGAGAGCACGCGTACAGAGACTATCGGACTCGTCCGTAAGAGACCCCTTTGCATATCGTCGACGCGTCAATGGATGTATTCGCGGGCAATGCCAGTCGCGCCTTCGATATAGCGTGTGTGCGTGTGAACCTATGGCAGGCTCCGGGGTCAGATAATTATGTTCCACACGGCGTCGACGCACTATATGTCACTCACCCTGGTTTTCCGTGTACCATCCGACGAGCTGTAGAATCTGTAGAATGTCGTGACCGCTGGAAGCAATCAACCTGGATGCTGAGTTTCTCATACCAATGACCTTGGTGTAAGCGGCATTCTCGAAATGCCCACCAGCTGAGTAGTCGTTATGTGAATATCCGGTGACCTTCCCACAACCAACACATTCGGGCTGATCGTGGTACCACGTCAGCACTGGCGCAGCACATTTATCGTGTGTCTCTACGGAGCATTGATGCTCGCCCAGAGGTATCTACCTCGCAAGTTCAAGACAGTGAGGAAGCAAAATCAAAGTAATACTGATTGTTTTCTTCGATTCCGTTTTGTGCGAATCGACATCGGCGTATCGTCGACATTCAGCGTAGTGGATAGATATACATTGCTACACCGAGAACCGTAGACAATCAAACTAGATGACGAGTACTCGGTACATTATGATACGTGTCCTTTGACGTTCCTGTGGAGTAAGTGCGTTGTTGTTACATATAAACGATGCGGGAACGTCTCGCAGGGTCTATGGAGCTCTAACACTGTGAACACAATGTGCATCACGATAACGCCCTGCATCATTCGTGCATGTCTCATGTAATCCTCCCATAGGATTATCATGCAATAGCAAAGAGCCATGGTGTTGATCAGGTATGTTTCGAATTTTCGGGGTCGACATTGGCTAGGAATGGCAATCCTTTTACTCACCTCTCGAAGGATATATTACCGCTTAGAGTGGATCTTCTGCAGACCTATTTATACCTATGCCGCAAACATACACACATCCGCAATATTCAATAGAGTCTAGGAGTTTAACACAGGCTAGAGGACATGCTCGGATCTGCAAGACATATTTTGCATCGCGCGCCACACTATTGTCCGCAGCACGATGAGTATAATAGAAATGATTTGTGCTTATTTCAATAGAAGTGCGTTCTCAGAGATTCTTGCGATCATGGCAAACATTGCTCGCACGTGATAGAGAAATACTGGGTAGTTAGATATCGAGCGACGACGATAATAGGTGTCCTGGGTGGACCGTTAAGTTGAAAGTGCACGCTATATAACGGGGGGTGGGCATGCCTCTCAATAGGGTGTAGAGATGGTAAAAGTTCCTTGCTTACGTTCAAGACTACTCGATTGATATCGGATACTTTTTCAGACAAATATCTCCTGGTCGTTATCTCGCACTAATTTACAGGAAATTGAGTTTAGCATTGGGCCTAACCGCTTGTTCTAAATCATCGGCAGAGCTCTCACAAACGTGGAAGTTGTCGTTGTATCTCGTCGGGAGCGGAGAGAGAGAGGGTGCGCCATGCACTTTTGCACTCGTGTCTGCCGCCTTTAGTGTCGACAAATTATGAAACTCTACATACATTTTAAAACCATTTCATTTGAATCTTGCATTTTCATATATTTTTATGCGCTAGTTGACATTAGATCCTTTAGAAGGAGATGAGTCTCGAATCTCTCTCCGACGCCGACATACTCATGCTCGCTCTATTCCGGGTGCCATCTCGTGTGAAACTTGATACTGCCCCGACCGTAAGCGCAGTGTCATTTTAGCAAAAACGCATCCGTTGTGTGTCCCTTCGCCGTCATGCCAGTATGTGGCCTCGTCTCTCGATTTCCGTGTGCCGATAAAATTTAAACTAATCCTTCAGTCTTTTCTATGATTACAGTTTCCTGTTATTTAACTTTCTATATAAAATTATATTATTATTACGCTTATTATTATTTATTATTATTATTCTATTACATATTTTGGTATTCATTATTCATGATTCTATTCTTACTATGATTATATGTTTTTATTACTTATTGATGATTATTTTATTATGTTATTATTTGTTTTAATATATCCTAGTCCGTCGGCCTTTTCTTTCTCACTTCGACATTGACCCTATAAACCGTGGTTTCGAGGTACTCATTTCAGTATATGTGATAATATTATTATTCAATTGGTAGTATATGATAGTTATCTTATTGGGTTAAATTTGGAGGGGTGTTAGATATGGGAGGTAAACCTCGTTTACCGTAGAAGATGTTACGTTCACCCTAGTATATGAGAGTCCCTGAACAGTGAGGGTAACTTCCTCCCTTAAAAATCTCGTGGTGATATATAAGTTGCTCGTAATTGGCTGGAAATTTTAGTGAGAGGATTCTAAGTAATAGTTTGTAATTCTATGAATAGCTTGATAAGGTATAGGTAATATTGAAGGAGTTGGCCTCGGCATACCTGGGCTGAGTAGCTATGCGGATAGCGTAGTTAATAAATTCATATGATCTCGGTAATAACAACAATTGTTTGTGATGTGTTTATTAATAGTGGTTATCGAGGTCGTAGAGGTGAATATGATGGTTATCAAGTCCGTAAGGGTGCCTAGGCCCCCATTAGGGGGATCGACTGAAAAAAAAGTCCTCTAGATGATGCCAATAATATAATAAAAAAATGGAGGAAGAATAAGAAGGATGTAATCAATTAGATATAATATAAAAGGGATAAGTAATAAGGATAGTAAAGGATTTA
>JABUQX010104734.1:10000-20000 GCA_015478945.1 Trachelipus rathkii | reverse complement strand
ACATAGACATCGACATCGGTTGAATGCAAATAAACCATCAGCGAACATTGATGTAACGAAAAATGTCTCTTTGGCCTAACGTCACATTTAATAAAAAATGAATGAAAGTTCTACACAAAACTTAAGGAACCAATACACATCCTTCAGGTTCCAGTGAAAAAAAAAGTCACAACAAATTAAAAAACTTAAAGAGGTTCAACACAACCTTCAAGCACGGACAAAAAATGACAAAAAGCTCGCGGAAATTCCAAACCTGCTTTATATACGCTGTAAATCAACCGAAAAGTAATACGTCAAAAGTTTCCCACAAATGACTTCTCCTAACAAGGAATGTGTTTCTAAACCAAACGTTTTCCACTATTTAAAGAAAACTAGTACTCATAATTAACCGTGTATTCTAATATTATAAAACGTACGAAAGCCTAGTTTTTTTTTTAGTTAAAGAAATATTTAATTTTAAAAATATTAAAAACTTAAACGAAGTGTTCAAACAAAGGGAGTGGAAATACTTAACACAAAAATATTTCAAATTAAGGCTTTTTAGAATATGAAATATAAAAAGTTTACTTATTACGTAATCAGCAAACGAAGTTTAATAAAGAAAAAAATATTTTAACTTTAACTTAATAGGCAAGGTAAACTCAAACATCAAAAATATAATGACAAACATTGTTCAAGAAACACAGGCATCAGGTGAAAAATCGTACAAATTTAGAAAAAAATGTCGTACATCTAGTACTTTAAAGAAATATTAAAACGAGGGAACTTTAAAAAGGGAAACTTACATATAAATAAAGATAATAAAACTTTAAAGAAATTTCAAAAATCAATTACAACTATTAATAACGTAAAAATCTTTATTCATCACAAACGGCTATTAAAATACGGTCCTGCCAAACGTACAAAAACCTAACTGTACATTTAACGGAAGATTTAAAGGGAAGGATGGAATGAATATTACAGTTATTAAATCAATTACTGGTCATGAATGCAAAAAAAAAAATAAAAAAAAAAAATTCATGACATTAAAACTCCCCGCAACAAAACAAAACACGACAAAAAGGAGAGAAAAAAAAGTGTAGTTAAGAGATTTTGAAACGAGGAAGAATTAAGTAATTATGCAATTCAAGAAATAAAAGGGGTAAACTTAACATGAACTATTAGCTCCTAATGTTCGGATAACCCTTCAATCCAGATTAAGTCACTTCTGAGAAGAACCGCAGGGAAAAAGGTGAGGGAAGCTCAAACAGGCACTGTCCCAACTCAGCATAAAAAAAGGGGGTAAAAAATTAAAAAAATGAATACAGTCTTAAAATCATCCTTACAATGAAAAGTTAACTAGGGAACAAAAAAAATAAACAATTTAAGCTGTTGGAAGAATAAAAAAGGGAAAAAAACCTATCTAACTGGTCCTTGTAACATTACCAAGTTGGAGAGTAAGTACAAGGAACCTAGATTTTAAAACAGAGGTTATTAGCCTCGAACCAACAGCCTAAATGAAAAAAAAAAGGAAAAAAAACTTTGGTTAAAAATCTGATCTGGTGCAAGAATAAAAGGGAAAAAGAAAACTAACTACATGGACCTCGTGACATTACAAGAAAAAGAGGTAAGCACTCGGACCTAGAGGTTAAAAAAGAGGTTATTAGCCTCGAAAACACCAGACCAAATGAACAAGTACATACATATAATATATACCATTGTAACTTTTCATAAACTCTTTCTTATAAACAACTCCTTACTTCTTCACCACCTTCCTTAGTATACTTTAACAATTTCATTTTTAAGGATGAAGAGACAATATCAAAAACGATATCAATGTACAATATACTACAAATATATTACATTTATGCTTACAGAAGGGACTCGTGAAAGTTTGAAGGGGGAACAAAAGGTTCAACAGAAGACATAGACCAATCCTTCAACGATATATCGAACAAAAGAGCAATGACAAAGACAACTATTAAATACAAACGATAATTTCGTGAATAACATAATGGAGGCAAAGTAAATGAAAGGGATGTACACTGCAAACAAAGAATTAATAATAATAATAATAATAATAATAATAATAATAATAATAATAATAATAATAATAATAATAATAATAATAATAATAATAATAATAATAATAATAATAATAATAATAATATAATAATATAATAATAATAATAATAATATGTATGTTAACTGTTGTGATGCAAAAGATTTTTTTATACGTTGTCGTGCCAAACCTCTTTCGCTGACGTGTTAGTTTTGCTGCTGGGGGAACCACAATGTCAGAATTAAGGTCATTAACAGGGGAAGAGTCTTTATCATAAATATTAGTATGTAATTCTAAGGGATATAACTGGACAACAGCTCTCGTTATTTCACCATTTCTCGTCTTGAGAGACACGGACCGGACATAACCATCAGGTGACTTATAAAGAATAAGAACAATACCTAACTTCCATTTTAAGCGAGGTCCATCATCTTCAACAAGGACAATGTCACCAACCTTGATGTTTGGTCTACCTTGCACATTCCAAGACTGTTTTAAATTTAAAAGATAATCATTTCTCCATACGTTTTTAAAATTATTAATAAGTTTTAGTAAGTATTTATATCTCTTATTTAATTTAATGGGATCTTTATAAGTCGGATCCGAATCCAGTAATTCAAGAGGAACAGGAAGGGAATTTAATTTATAACTAATTAATAGATGAGAAGGTGTTAAGGGATCATTACTCAAAATGTCATTATCCACAAAGGTGAGGGGACGACAATTAATGGTCGATTCTATCTCTACCAAAACCGTGGAGAACTCTTCTAAAGAAATTAAACTATTTTTTAGTATTCTCTTCAAGTGAATTTTCACCAAACCAATTAACCGCTCAAAGAAACCCCCGTAAAAACTAGCACGGGCAGGATTAAATCTCCAGGTTATAGAATGAGTTGATAAAAAATCTTTAACAGATGGGAGTGAGTGTAAGCGTTTAATATACTTATCCGAAGCTTGAAAATAAGTTGCATTGTCTGAATAAATAATGGTAGGGATGCCTCGCCGACCTATAAATCGTCGGAAAGAACATAAAAACGATTCGGTGCTATTGTCCAAAACTATTTCTAAATGGATTGCACGGGTTACGGCACAAGTAAAAAGTGCTATATAAACTTTTAATTTAAAGTTTTGAAAATCTTTACATTAAAATAACCTGTTAAGTCTACACCTATTACAGTAAAGGGTTTACTATCTACTACTCTTGAATGAGGAAGTGCAGCAAGGGGGGCGGGTTTAAAACGTACCGCTTGTAAGCGTTTACATAACACACATGGTCTTACTACCCTTTTTACAATCTGTCTCATTCGAACAAAATAGTATTTTTTCCTGCGGATGATTAGAATAAGCTCAGAAATACCCAAATGATGATATTTAATGTGAAATTGCCAAATGAGTAGCTTAACAAAAATAGACTTAGTAGGTAAAAATAAAGGGAACTTAGTATCAAAAGGTAATAGGGAATTATTAAGCCTTCGATCACATCGAAGCAAACCATCCATCAATTTCAAATTTAATTGCTTTGTTAAAGAAGTTAAGGGTACATTGTTCGAACTTAAACACTTTATTTCTGGGGTAAAAAACTCAACTTGTAAGCTCCTTATCCAATACAATTCTGACCTTTGAAACTCTTCCAGTGTAAACTGATGGGAAAAAGTTGGTTTAACTATAGATTTTAAAGGAGCACTCATCTTTGACCTTCTCAAATTATTAATAAATCTAAATATTAAATTTGTTATACGTACGTACAACCTTGTCTAAAGATGAATACAGACTTAAATCTAAAACATATTTTATAGAAGGAATTTCGGTAATAGTGGCAGTGGTAACAAGAGAATCTTCAACCGAAGATTCTTTCAGATGTAAGGGATGCTCCTCCCATTTAGGCCAGTTTTGTTCATCAACTATCCAACCTGGACCATGTAACCATAGACTCGATTTTATATATTCACCTTTACTTCCCCGAGAAGCTAAATCTGCTGGATTACAAAAGGTTGGCACATATTTAAACTCTGCTGAAGGGACATTTTTGTGGATTTCGTCTACTCTATTTTGTAAAAAAGTATGAAGCTGTTTCTGAGAATAAACCCATTGTAAAGCTACCTGACTATCTGACCAAATATATATATCCCTAATATTAAGAACATTGTTAAATGCTTCATTAATATATTTTAACAAACGAGTAGATAGTAATATGCCCATTAATTCCATACGGGGAATGGTTAACTCTCTCACAGGGGCTACCTTAACCCTCGCGCATCCGCGTTGGGCCAAATCGACCCACACTTTTTTCATTTTGAAAATTCGCAAAGTTTTTCTTATTAAATTTTTTTATCCTTCCAGGTATTCTTCAAGAACATATTGAAAATGAAGATTTTGAAAATGTGAAAAAAATCGTCCCAAGGAAAAAATAGTTATAGGCGATTGAAAACGATGTGGGTCAAAAAAGCCCACACGGAAAGAGACGTGGCGCGGCTACAGTATACCCAGTATATATTGAAACAAGGCTAAAGAGTCTTGTAAATAGTTGTTTGGCTACAGTATTGAATGTATACCGTAGCTGAACCCTTTTTTTTTATTATTATTATTTTTTTTTTTTTTTTTTTATAGAATTTTTTTTTCTTTTACAGAAGTGATATAAATAAGTGTTAAAAAAAATTTGTGGACTACTTTGTAAATATATCAAACTAACAATTGACGTTACTATTGAAACAGTGTTATGTGATTTTTTTTATTTGAACAAAAGAATCAAACGCATAAAATGGCTTCAAAAAGGGTAAAAATATTTGAAATAATGTTTCTTTCATGTTGTAAATAATTTTTTTATTTCATTTTACGAATAGTTGGCTTTCATATTATAAACTAATATATGTGTAGAATGAATTTCTTTTTTATGTATCTTTTTTTCATATTTATATGCAGCTTAGAGAGACCTCAACTCCCTCATCTTCCTCTTCCGATGACGAAGCTAGTGAATCATTCAAACGGACACGTTTCCAAAAGACGACACCAGAACAGGCCATATCGAGAAAAGTCTTTTATGTAAGCATTGTACAAAAAGTATTCATTCGTTTTTATTCATTTCATTACTTGTGATCAATGTTGTTTACCAAGTGTTTTGTTTTCAGCCTGGTCCACCAAAACCCTCTGCTTCTTCGGAGGCTTCAGCCTACGACTGTTATCTAAAAAGGAGGCGCACCACTGTAAAGCCATCAGATGCAATGATTCGTATTGATTATAGACTCTCATTCCAATAGTGTTGCACTGCAATTTGAAATAATAATCTTGCTTTGCTATTTAGTATTAAATGAATTAATACATAGATAGTAATTTGAAATTATAAATTAATTTAATACCTGTTTTTTATGAGGAGTGAATAACTCATAAATTAATAATTAAATATTATACATATAATACATTAATTAAGATTGATTAAATATCATGTAATATATCAAATGCATAATAATTCAAACACACAATAGCTTTATATAGACCCGTGTCTTTATGCCGACAATTCTCTGCTGCGAAAACAGAAAAGAGGGCCAGGTCCGGTGCATTTTGAAGTAGTAATAAATGGTATTATAAATATATAGAAAATAGACATTTCTCTACTTTATCTAAATAACATAAATAATAATCTAAATGAATAAGATAACCAGTCAATAGCTGGTACTGACATTAATAATAATAATTACTCCAATCAAATCAATTCAATAGATCACATCTAAAATAATGAAGATAAATAATAAGAGATAATTAATTTTTAAAATAAAAGGGGGGGAAAATATATAATATAATTATTATTATTATTATTAATTAGTATTGAAGATACCATTGATCTGATTCCTGACTTAGTTATATTGTATTACTCTAATATAATTTATTAATTGTTATTATCCGGTGATGATGTGGAATATTGATTATGTATTATATACTCTCATTAATTTCTATCTATTATTAATTCATATATATTTTATTTAGTTATTTTTTATTGTTTTTGTGTTTTATTTTTTTGTATTTTTTTATTTTTGCTCTTTTATTGATTATAATTAATTATTGGATTTTTATTTACATTCTCTATTCTAATTATGAATATTCACTCGCCCTGACAATTAAAAAAGGTTTCCGATGCCTTGTTTTGTTTTTAATCTTTTGCAGATTGAGATTGAAAAAAAGCTAATGAGATTGAGGAAAAACCGAGCAATTCTTATGGAGAAAAGCAGCTGCAGCAGCCGGAAATGGAAGTGTTAACAAAATGTAAGTTGATTGCGGGGATAAGTTCTATTTATTGTAAATGTCGATTATTTAAATCTATTTTTACTGTATATAAGATTAAATGAGCTGGTATCGTGGAGTGTATGTGTGAGCTGTTGCTTAAACTGCGTGGTCATGCTTAGTTGAGTTAGAATTGGGCCATGAAGAAGCAAGTCTAGAGTAATAACAGTTCTGAATCCAGAGAAAAAGAGATAGATTACTTTTCCTGACCAGTGTGCTGGAAACACGCTCTCTCTATAATTCAGCAATTCCTCCGAAATCTAGTTTTATGCGCTCATTTGATCATTTCCATCTAACCTCTCAAATCTCCGAAGCTGTATTGCTTAATTGTATATCTGTCTGAGAACATACTTTGAAACTCTCCTTAACTCCATTTCCGCGATCATATAGAATCTCATTTCCCTTCTTTCGATCGTCAGTATGGCTTTCATCGTTCGAAATCTACTGGGACATTCTTTTCTATTTCACTGATCTATGGTCTTCTCCCCTTAGGAACATGGGGAGTTGTGTGTGGTAGCGCTTGACATATATAGAGGCTTTTGACAGAGTAGGCAATGCGTCGCTACTCTTTAACTACATAATTTGATTTCATCCTTCAGTTCTTGGAAGGGAAGGCTGGAATTCGGACAGAACGTTGCAGTCCAGCTCTTGTTGAAGAAGCAACCTCTTCCTCCTTTCTTATTTATTTAGTGGGTGTTCCTCAGGGTTCTGTTTTATCTCCCAAACTTATATTCCAACTTGCATCATCGATCTTCTTAGCCTGCACTTCTAACTGTCTGTTTATTCTTTATGCGATTGACTTCAAACTTCTCCATTCTTCCACTCATTTCAATTGTGGCTCCCTGTTTGTATCTAGAGTTTGGCTCTCGTCTAAACTTTCCGATTCAGGATTCTTGCTAGATCCGGTCTGGAATTTCTCAGTGGCAGGTGACGGGTAAACCGTTATTTTTTGTAAATGTCACTCTTTGAAAACTCAACATATTCTATAATTTTGATAGTGATCCCTTCTGCGCTAAACAAGGAGCGTCGCAAGAGCGCTTTCCGAGATCCCGTCTTTGATGGCTCCAATGTCTTACCTGTGAAACACCATAAAGCATTCTTGGACACAGTAAACATAATGGAAGCTGTAAATTATCTTGTGGGAGACCCTTTTAGAAGCGATAAATCAAAGATCGGTTATTACAACATAGACTCATAAGAAGCTTTGGCCGTGTCCCTGTTACCAGCTTGCCTGCGAATTTTTTTCTTGCTGAAGATACTGACACTTGGCTTATTGTTAGAGGTATATAAATTCGCGACCATTGGTATGGTAAATTACTGTTCTCAACAGTATTAGGGATAGATCCGTCGTTTTATAATAGACCCTCACCGCTTTAGATAGAGTCTGTAAGAAACCAGACTGTAAGGGCTAAAGATGGGACACTTATATAATAGCTGTTCCCCTATTTTCCTCTGAAAACATTACCGCTTCGACCCCTTCTTTCGCTCTGCGAAGACGAGCTCGCTGATGATAGGTGCCTTCCAGTATGCTCGTCTCTAAAGTACTAATACATTAAGATATGTGCTACAAACGGGCTCAGAGTATGGAGCAAAAGATTTACAACACTCTGGCTCATTAGCAGCAGAATCGCCCTGGCGTCGCGCCATTCACTAACCCATGATGGGGTAGCCTTGATATGTCTGTATCTGAAAATAGTAGTAGCCTTTAAATATGACACCAGAAATTCTTCACCCTGTCATGTAGAAATAATTGGAACATCTCAAGGACACATCACTCGTTAGCTAAGGATTGCCTCTTTTCTTCCAGCCAAGCATCCTGTGAAGAATCGATGGCTGAACTTCTCTTAGCTCTCTTCTATGTTTGCCGTATTAAGTTAGCAGACTAATCAATCAGAACTCCGGTCTATTGTAGTCCGCTTTGTCGCGCCACCTGAAGTGTAATTGCGGTGTTTAAGCATGAGGAGACAGGGTGGGCTATTTTAAGACTTGTTTTCTCTCTATTTTAGTGTTTATTTTTTTTATATTATACTTTTTTTCTGCACCCGCAACCGTTCTCATTAAAAGGGCCCTGTAAGTAAAAGTATCGTGTTAAAAAAAAAAAGAAAAAAAAAATGTGCAAATTTGCTTTAGTTTAAAAGAGAAATTCCCGTTATTGAAACGATAATAACGTAAGAGTAACTCAACAGCAATTCGACGGGTATAGTTAGGGAGGGCAGCAAATTTGATAAGACGAAAAGCCCTAGACTCCACCATTTTAATGAGAATAGCTGTGTGAGTGAGTAGTAGGAATAGAGTTTTTTATTAGGCATTGAAAGCCATGTTCTCAATGCCCCGATTAGATATTCGGGAAAGATCAGAGGTTAGTTCCACCAAGGATGCCCGGCCTTAGCATGAGTCACTCGTTATTTAGGAGGGATGGTGGGTGGCGTGGCTGTCTAAAATTGCTCCTATAGAACGGATTGAGAGGAAGTCAGAGAGAAGGATAGATACGGAAGTAGTTATTTATGCTAATGCCAGAATTCTATCGAAGGCTTTCGATATGCAGAGAGAGATGATAGATACGGAAGTAAGTTTATTTATCGCTAATGCAGAATTCTAAGTCGAACGGCTTCGATATTCTAGCGACACGGGCCAAAAAAATCCATATATTATATATATATATATATATATATATATATATTATATAGATTTTTTTTTTTTTTATATTTGATAGATATTTTGATATATATTTAAATATTATTTTTTAATGGGTGTGGGGTAGTATCGTTGTGATGAGCAGTGTGTGTGTAATGGCTTTTGAAATTTAAGTTTGAAATTTTTTATCAGTAATATATATATTTATAACTATATATATATATATAGTTATATATATATTATATAGTATATATATATATATATATCATATATTATTATATATATATATATATATATATATATATTATATATATATATATACTATATAGTATATATATGAAGAGAGAGAGAGAGAGCGACAAGAGAGATTGATACTGTCCCTATCTTGCAATATCTATGGCAACCCCCTTAGGGTTGCCACATAGTATTTTTTTTTTAACTTTACTTTCAATATTGCTAATAATAATTACATTGCTATATAATAATAATAATAATAATAATAATAATAATAATAATAATAATAATAATAATAATAATAATAATAATAATAATAATAATAATTATTATTATAATAAAATATGAAAATAAATAATAATTCAAACCAATAGCTTTATATAGACCCGTGTCTTTATGCCGACAATTCTCTGCTGCGAAAACAGAAAAGAGGGCCAGGTCCGTGCTTTTTGGAAGTAGTAATAATATAATATAATAATAATATATATCAATAATAAAATAATTAATAATAATATAAATATAATAATATATAATAATTAATAATAATAATAATAATAATAATAATAATAATAATAATAATAATAATAATAAGAATAATAATAATAATAATAATATTATTATTATTATTATTATTATTATTATTATTATTATTATTATTATTATTATTATTATTATTATTATTATTATTATTTATTATTATTATTATTATTATTATTATTATTATTATTATTATTATTAATTATTATTATTATGATTATTATTATTATTAGTTTTTATTATTCATTATTATTATTATTATTATTTATTAATTATTATTAT
>JABUQX010104734.1:2500-5000 GCA_015478945.1 Trachelipus rathkii | reverse complement strand
AATTAACATCTCTCATTCCTCCACCACTGCGTCGCCCTCATAACCCAAGAGGTGCCTTGTTCTGACATGAAAATTGTGTGAATATTGGACACTCAAGGATCACTCGTTGTGGTGCCTCTTTCTTTCCAGCCACATCTGTTTGGTGGAACTTCTTGCCTTCTTCTATTTTCCGTGCAATATTCAATCCTCCTCTATTTAAGTCCCGCGTCTGCGCCCACCTGAGGGAATTGCGTAAGGCATGGGGACAGGGTGGGGTTTTGATTTTTTTTTTTTTTTTTTTTTTTTTTATTTTTTTTTTTTTTTTCCCCCACCTTTTTAAAAGGGCCCTTTAAGTAAAAATAATTTTTTAAAAAAAAAAAAAAAAAAAGGTGCCTTTGGAGTTGCTTAGCACCGTTATTGAAACGATAATAACGTAAGAGTAACTCAACAGCAATTCGACGGGTATAGTTAGGGAGGGCAGCAAATTTGATAAGACGAAAAGCCCTAGACTCCACCATTTTAATGAGAATAGCTGTGTGAGTGAGTAGTAGGAATAGAGTTTTTTATTAGGCATTGAAAGCCATGTTCTCAATGCCCCGATTAGATATTCGGGAAAGATCAGAGGTTAGTTCCACCAAGGATGCCCGGCCTTAGCATGAGTCACTCGTTATTTAGGAGGGATGGTGGGTGGCGTGGCTGTCTAAAATTGCTCCTATAGAACGGATTGAGAGGAAGTCAGAGAGAAGGATAGATACGGAAGTAGTTATTTATGCTAATGCCAGAATTCTATCGAAGGCTTTCGATATCTCTAGCGCCACGGCAAAAAAAATATATATATCCAAAATAAATATCCATTCTTTTATTTATTGATATATAAACTTCCGAGGGAAAAAAAAATTGACAAACGAACTTCACAATAATAAACTTTTTGTACTGGAAAATAAATATTATATTTGTATGTAGTGTAAATATTAAGCACACAGACTGCTGATTGCTGAAGCATTCATGTACGTATTTATGAAACTGTGGAACAATAATAATTTGATTAAGTGGTAAGCTTTGAGGAAAAAAGGCGAATTTCTCCGAAGAACAAATTTAATATAGAACCCAATACAAATTTCATAAGAACTCAAGAAATAATAATAATAATAATAATAATAATAATAATAATAATAATAATAATAATAATAATAATAATAATAATAATAATAATAATAATAATAATAATAATAATAATAATAATAATAATAATAATAATAATAATACACACACACACACACACACACACACACACACACACACACAATAATAATAATAATAATAATAATAATAATAATAATAATAATAATAATAATAATAATAATAATAGTGATAATAATAATAATAGTTTAAATTTTATTATAAATTGTTAATTTTTTTGTTAAGCTCTAAAATAAATATTCTAAATACATTCTTCTTATTATAACAACAGGTTAAGTTTTTCACTAAAATTGACAGTTTATATGTATAAAAACGACAAATAAGTTTTTGCAAGAAAAGTCCTATACCTCTTTGTACCCAAAAGTGTGTATAGGTGCCTCTCGAAATGTATGAACCATATTAAACATATATATATATATATATATATATATATATATATATATATATATATATATATATGTAATAACTATATAATATATATAATTTATATGTATATATTTATATAATATAATATCTCTCAAATATATAAAAGTAGGATAAAAGTTATTGAAGATAAAGGTAAAGGGAAATAATATATAACAAATATAAAGCCTGTGATAAAGGAAATAATAATTATAGATGTAACGAGGATAATATATATTAATATATATAATAATATAATATATGTAATATATAATAATAATAATAATATATTCCATAATATGTAATAATAATATATGAACAAATGTCATAGTTAGATAAAATATTATGAAAGATGTATTCTAATAATAATAATAATAATAATATATATATATAATAATAATAATAATAATAATAATAATAATATGTAATAATAATAATATATATATATATATATATATATATATAAAGTGGAAGGACCAAATAATAAAATTCTAAGAAAAAATGGAAATAATTTATATAAATTACTAAAATTGTTAAATTTAATCGCCGGGCATGAGAGTGAGCAAAGTCCAAGATAAGTTCTTATGTCAATATTTCGATGAATGTTTAGTAGGTCTTTCATCTTCAATATTGTTTCTCAAGTAGGTTTTCAGAAGTCTTTATGTTGAAAAGCTTCTTTCTACTGAAGCAGTAGACATAGATAAAATTGCTAGTATTTGCAACAAGATGTAAATGTTTGGAAATTGTGACTGCGAACAAGAAACTATACTCCGTCTATTGCAGTTTTTGAACGATCTGTGCTGTGATGCCTTTTCAACTTCCATAAATTCCATTCTGTTTTTACTAAATCTTTAATTTGGCTTCAGAGATCTTCCTCGTAAAACGTTTCCCAATCTTTTATCTTCTCATAAGACACATT
>JABUQX010104733.1:20000-33118 GCA_015478945.1 Trachelipus rathkii | reverse complement strand
CGGTATCACTTCGTTCGATCGAGGATTAGTGTTTAACCGTTTTCGCATTTATCATTGAAACGCTTTTTCGCGTTTTAGTAGCATACATAAATATATATATATATATATATATATGTATATATATATATATATATATGTATATATATATATGTACCTATTCTCTCCTCTCTATATCTCTATATATATATCACAGCGCGTGCAATAGAGTATAAATTCTAATACTTATTTTCCTTTTTAAGCTGGTTTGACATTTTGCATAACGTTCGTAGGGGGTCAAACCAAATATTTTATCAGACAGGCAAACAGACGAGCAGGATATAAAACCAGTAGTCGGTCTGTTAAATTTTCATTGAGAAGTTATTGATATATATATATATATATATATATATATATATATATATATATATATATATATATATATATATATATATATATATATATATATATATATATATATATATATATATATATATATATATATATATATATATATATATATATATATATATATATACTTATATAATGGTGTGTGTGTGTGTTTTTGTGTGTGTGTGTGCGTTTTTGTGTGTGTATAATGTGTTATGCACTCTTGTTATATGACTGTGTATATTTGTGTGAAGATGATTTAGTTCTTTATAAAATTACATACAAATATTTCAACTGCACATCTCAAGCAATAAAGATAAATATCTGAAGGAGGAGGAGTTGAACCTACGTCAGGTATTTTATTAGCTCGTCCTTGGGGGAATGCCCTCACTGCAGACGGAGAATCTGAAACACCTGTTCGAAAGGAATCACAAACGAATCCTCCCTGCGAGAAGGAGTACGGGAAATACCTTGCCTGGAGGTGGGCAATACCATTCAGATAATGGTGGTACTACTATTATGAAACTATTTATATAATTATTGCGTTGATTGGAATGGTACTAATAATAAAGTTACCGGTCGTCATGGAGAGTTATAGTTACATTTTAATTAACCTTAAAATTTATTGGCTATGCGAGTTTTTTGCTTTTGAAAACCTGTTTCTTGCTTTAGATTTATGAGCTTGCCATTTTATAGATCATGCGCGCACGTACATACAAACACTATATATATATATATATATATATATATATATATATATATATATAATATATATATATATATATATATATATATATATATATATATATATATATACATATATATATATATATATATATATATATATATATAGAACATGTGCATTATAGGTGCCTGATTCAAATAGCTTATTTTTTGGATAAATACTGCTAAAGTTCCCCATTTAAACATAGAGTTGCCAAGTGATAATTTAGATTGATGTGAATTTTTTGTATTTTAGTTGCGAATTTTGTAATTACTTTTACTGCAAATAAGTTTTATTTGAAATTTAAAAAATGTTGTTCTATTCCGTGGGGGATAAATCGCATCGATGTATTGGAGTCAGGGATTTTACGACTTGCAGGGAGAGTCCAGTTGGGGAAGTGGGGGTTCCGACTTCGCTCCACCACGCCTCTTACCCCTAAATTCCTCCAGTTCTTTATCCTAATTAAATTACCAGGACTGCGGAGTCGTAAAATAAATTTTTCGACTCCGACTCCACAACTCCGACTCACTTAAATTCAAATTTGGTTTTCGACTCAAACTCAGAGCTCTGACTCCGCAAGCAAAAATTTTTCAGGCTCAAACCGACTCCGACTCTCCCACTTAAACAAAAATTTTCGACTCCGACTCCGACTCCGACTCCACTTAAGGAATTTTCGACTCCGACTCCGACTCCAGCAGCCAAATTCAAAATTACAATAAAACATTTTTTTGTTTCAACTATTTTTTTTTTCGCTTGCTTTTGATAATAAAAAAATATACCACTTTTCCAATGAATCTAATCTCCAAATGCTTTACGGTAAAAATACCGTAAGAGGTGAAGTGTATAGCAAAGTTATATAATTTTCTCTACCCACATCCCGCATTTGCATTCGCATCCGCATGATTTTTTTTGCGGATAGCGGATAGTATTCATTTATGAATTATGAGACTAAATTTTACTCAACTTTCTGTAACGCAAGATGTTCAGACTCGTTGGAATAGTAGTTGGTACATACTTGAGAGGATGGGAGAAATAAATGAAGCGGTCTCACCTTATGCTTCGAACAAACACAAAGGTGAAAGGCTTGACAGGTGATGATAATACGATTTTAGGTATTTGTATTATTAGTCTTCTTAAACCGTTTGAAGAGGTAACTAAGACTATTATCTCAGAAAATTCTTGTTTGCCAGATTAGATTCCTCTAGTTGCAACAATGAAAGCTGTGCTAAATGCTGATATTAAAAGTAAGGGACTTTCAAAGGTGACAGAAACACTAATGCTGGAGATAGATAATAGATTTCAAAATCTGCAAAACGATTACGCATCTGCAATAGTAACTTTTCTGGATCCTAGATACAAAACCAAATTTCTTGAACCACGTGTTTCACAAAGGGTTAAAATTTATTTAGTATGCCTATGTGAGGAAATACTGCTAAAGCCAGAAATTTCACCACCCAATAAAAAGAAAAAGATTGCAGAAACAGACACACATTTACTATCTGTTAGCGAAACCATTGCAGAATCCATGAACGTTCTTTTGGCTTCTAGCAGCGATGAAGAGTCTTGTTCAGAGGTGTCAAAGACACTCTGTCATTGATCGAAGATTATCAAAAGCGAAAACTCTTGGAATCGGATAAAGATCCATTGGTTTGATAGCGTGATAATTGTAAAAGTTTTTCACATCTTGCATAACTCAGCAGGGAATACTTAGCATGCCCTTCAATAAGTGTAGCTGGCGAGCATCTTTTCAGCGATGCAGATCTCATTTACGAAGAAAAGAGAAGCAAACTCTCCTTTTAAAGGGCTCAGAAGCTTTAGTTTTTTTTAACATAATTTGAGAATTATTAATTTCAAGTATTATTCTACATATAACCTTTTTTTTCAAATGGGTTGAGGCTGGGGAAAGAGATTGGTGGGGTGCAAAAGAGTTGGGTCTATATCGGATTTTATATATACAGGGTATATATATATATATATATATATATATATATATATAGAACGAAATAAAATTAATATATATATATATATATATATATATATATATATATATATATATATATATATATATATATATATATATATATATATATAAATACGGTATATATATATCTCTATATATAAAAATATATATATATATATATATATATATATATATATATATATATATATATATATATATATATATATATATATATATATATATATATATACTATAATATATATTTATATATATATATATATATATATATATATATATATATATATATATATATATATATATATATATATATATATATATATATATATATATATATAACTGCCTACCCAATTATAATCTTCAAGGTACGCCACTTATATATATATATATATATATATATATATATATATATATATATATAACTCCCAGGAAGGGCTTTCGCCCTGTCAGTTGGTCCAACATCTTTTGGCCCGAAACTCTTAACCCTAGAGCATTTTAGAAAACCATTTCTTTTCGCAATTGTTTCCGATGCCAGTCCTCTGGTTAATACTCTCAGGTAGGGTTTTCGCCCTTTCAGTAGAACTAGCATCTTCTTTCATTAGGCTTCAAAACTCGTTCACCCAGAGGTCTCCAGAGGATCTTGCTTCTAGGCGCATAAGATTCTAACACTGGTCCAAGAGTAATACAAGCAAAAGGAAAGGACAAGGTTGCTAGCTCTGTCGCCCTATAACCATGCGAAAAAAATCTTCACTTGTCCTCAGAGATAAAATTCCAACCTTCTTTATATATATATATATATATATATATATATATATATATATATATATATATATATATATATATATATATATATATATATATATATATATATATATATATATATATATATATATATATATTATATTTATTTATCTTTATATATATTGTGCGACCAGCTAAGACTAAGTCAAAATACTCAATCCGCGGATGTGATTTTTGCTATCCCGCATCCACGGATAGTCAAAAATCACCATCCGCTACATCAATAGTAAAGACATAAAGATGCAGGCGCAGCGCAACACATGACAAACAAATATATTTCAGTTTTATTATAAAACAGCCATTTTAAAATTAACAGTTTAATACTTTGTTTCAATAATAATAATAATAATAATAATAATAATAATAATCATAATAATAATAATAATAATAATAATAATAATAATAATAATAATAATAATAATAATAATAATAATGAGTTTTCGCTTCGAGATAT
The DNA here is from genome assembly GCA_015478945.1 of Trachelipus rathkii. Taxonomy (NCBI): domain Eukaryota; kingdom Metazoa; phylum Arthropoda; class Malacostraca; order Isopoda; family Trachelipodidae; genus Trachelipus; species Trachelipus rathkii. The sequence continues at coordinate 28,795 of JABUQX010104733.1, read as the reverse complement.
TATCGAAGCAGCACCAGCGAAAAACCGACCATCAAGGAAGTCGATTAAAAATTTGTCATTTTCTATTTTTTCCGACTCGACTCCTGGAAAATTGCGACTCTGACTCCAGGCACCCACGACTCCGACTCGACTCCACTGTACTGCAAAATAGCCACCTTGATTCCTATTCTTCTACACTCATATTCTGTGGTCATTAAAAATTTCCGTAATTACCATATATATATATATATATATATATATATATATACTATATATTTATATATATATATATATATATATATATATATATATATATATATATATATAACGATACTATTTATATATTTATATATCAGTGGCCACTCAAGTAACTTTTCTCTCTCTCTCTCTCACTCTTTCTCTCTCTCTCTCTCTCTCTCTCTCTCTCTCTCTCTCTCTCTCTCTCTCTCTCTCTATATATATATATATATATATATATATATATATATATATATATATATATATATATATATATATATATATATATATATATATATATATATATATATATATTATATACTTGATATATTCATATATAAAATTTTCTTTATCTAAAACGTTTTCTATAGTTGATTCCATGATTAACTATAATATTTAAAGTCACTCTTTTCCTTCTATTATTCTTAAGTATTTTAGTAATTTCTTTATTATTTTATTTGTTTTATTAAATATTCTTTATTATAAAATTATTATTTATTATGTATAGTATTTAAACATATTATTTAGCAAAATAGATTTATAAACAATTTTATACTCTAAATTCACAGACACCATCTCCGCTATTCGATTTGGGCACGAACTGCCGCCATTTTTAATGGGTTAAAAGCGTTATTTAACAGTGGTTAATCACTACTACTTTTCGTTTTAATTTTGCGTAATCTTTTTCTATTTGTTGTCTAAATAATTTCATTTATTTGACCAACTTTCGAAAAAAATAAAAGAATTTTATCGTAACATTGTGAAATTTGCAAAAATCGATCGTTTCTATAATGTTAACTCGTGCTGAGCACGAGTAGCACGAGTGTAGGAGTCACCTCTGATATATATATATACTATATATATATATATATATATATATATATATATATATATATATATATATATATACTCCTCTGTCCCAAAAGTAAGTTTACTGAATATCCCATGAACACATAACAGCTTACACCTCATTGCTATTATTTAGACACTTTCAAAAGTTTATATATATATATATATATATATATATATATATATATATATATATATATATATATATATACTAACTATACTCATATATATATATGATAATGATACAATGGCCCAGCATTACTATATATTATGTACCATACCCCGTCAAGTAGAAATTTATATTCAAGCTCCGCGTGACGTCATACACGTCAGGATTTCCGCGCTACGTATACTGTGACTTCATGACTTATTTTATCGAATATATATATATATATATATATATATATATATATATATATATATATATATAATATCAATATATATATATATATATATATATATATATTCTTTATCGAATATATATATATATATATATATATATATATATATAGTTGTAGCCAGGAAGGAAGAGGTTGAGGGTTTGTGAACTTCCTAAAATTATTTAAACTGTCAAACGTTTTTGATGGCTCGAGTCTTAATTTTAATTTATAAGAATAAAAATAATAATTAAAACAAATTTTGATTATATATTAAAAGAAATGAATAAAACATATATGTGGTCCTTGAAATATTTTTTAAGGTTTAGTGGCGAAAAGGAGAAGATTTAAAATAGAGAAGTTTTTAAGCAATTGTCGAAAGTTTAAGAAGAGTTTGAAATGGATCAAAATATTGAAGGTTCTTCAAAACCCAAAAAATTTGAAATCTGTTATCACGAGCAAATTTGCTAGAAGTTTAATTATGATTTAAACTTTATTTACTTTCCACTTCCATTATTTACTAGTAACATTGCAGTCTCTATCGTGACAGCAACTGATTTCAATCATTTTGAAAATGTGATGCTTGTTTTGAAAGATTTTGAAAATGTGATGCTTGTTTTGAAAGATTTTGAAAATGTGATGCTTGTTTTGAAAGATTTTGAAAATGTGATGCTTGTTTTAAAAGATTTTGAAAATGTGATGCTTGTTTTGAAAGATTTTGAAAATGTGATGCTTGTTTTGAAAGATTTTGAAAATGTGGATAACTTGATTTAAGAATTTGAAAATGTGATGCTGTTTTGAAAGATTTTGAAAATGTGATGCTTGTTTTGAAAGATTTTGAAAATGTGATGCTTGTTTTAAGATTTTAAAAATGTGATGCTTGTTTTGAAAGATTTTGAAAATGTGATGCTTGTTTTGAAAGATTTTGAAAATGTGATGCTTGTTTTGAAAGATTTTGAAAATGTGATGCTTGTTTTGAAAGATTTTGAAAATGTGATGCTTGTTTTGAAAGATTTTGAAAATGTGATGCTTGTTTTAGATTTTGAAAATGTGATGCTTGTTTTAAAAATTTTGGAAAATATTTGATGCTAATTTGAAATTTTTTGAAAATGTGTTATTTGTTTTAGAGATTTTGAAAATGTCTTGTTTGAGATTTTGAAAATGTGATCGCTTGTTTTAAAGATTTTAAAAATGTGATACTTGTTTTGAAAGATTTTCAAAATGTGATGCTTGTTTTGAAAGATTTTTTATAACCTTACTGATTTTTGGAATGTAAAAAGAAATGATATATATAATATATATATATATATATATATATATATATATATATATATATATATATATATATATATATATATATATATATTTATTAATAACGCAATAACTATAGATATATAAATATAACCTTATATATATATATATATATATATATATATATATATATATATATATATATATATATATATATATATATATAATATATATATATATATATAATATATATATATATATATATATAGATATCTAGATCTACATCTCTCCCTCCACATATATCTCATATATACCATATATATATATATATATATATATGGTTGCAAGTCCAACTCCACGTCCCCGTCGTGCAACCCGGGCAACGAGGACACCAGGAGGTGTCCTCGGCTAAAGGAGATATGGCTAGGGAAGGATAGGCCTAGCAAGCCGCTTCCCGAAATAAACTGCTTGCAGAACTCAAGCGCGAGCCTCGGAAGCCGGACCGAACTTTAGACGACGACTTCTGCGAGATTTACGGACTAGGAATCAGGAAAACACTTTCAAGAATTATAGGTGTGCCACGATAAATGTGGGTACCTATGGAGAAAAAGAGGAGGAGATAATAGATATCATGAAAGAGAGGAAGATAGATATGTTGGGGATGGCGGAGATGAGAGTGAGGAGATGTGAGGGTAAAGAGATGGGAGAAGGATTTGTTCTGATGTATAGTGGGGTGAGAGAAGGAATAAGAAAGCATGGTGTCGGAATTATAGTGGGACCAAGACTGTCACCATGTATACAGAAAGTAAAAATTATAAATGAGAGGTTGATGATGTGCGTGTTGAAGATAGGCCGGATAAAGTATAGAATATTCCAGGTATATGCACCACAACAGGGGCACTCAGAGGATGAAAAAACTAGATTTATGGAATTGATGGAAGAAGAGGTGGGGATGGAGGAGGAGGGGGAGAGGTGCGTGTTGATGGGAGATTTCAACGCTAGAGTAGGAAAGAGAAGAGAGATGGAGAGAGTATTGGGACCATTTGGAGAGGAGACAAGAAACATGGAGGGAGAGGCGTTGATCGATTTTTGTGTGAGAAACGATCTAAAAATAATGAACACGTTTTTCAAGCATAGAGAGTCGCATATCTTTACGAGGTATAGATGGAATCAGGTAACGGAACAATTCGATCAAAAATCGGTGATAGACTACATGATAGTCTCCGATAAAAGGATGATAAAGAATGTAAAGGTGATCCCGGGAGTGTCCTTGGATGCGGATCATAGACTGTTGGTGGCGGATATGAAGATAAAAGTAAATGAGCAGAAGAGGGCAGTGATCAGAGTGGAGAAGTTGGCAGAACAAGAAACGAGACGAAATTATGAACGGGAAATGCAGGAAACCCTAAGGAATGGAGAAGAAAACGAAGACTTGCAGGATGTCATCAGGGAAGTGGCAGAGAAAACTCTTGGTAAAAGATGGGTAGGAGGTACTAGGAAGAGACATACACCATGGTGGAACGAAGAAGTGAAAAAAAGCAATTAAGAAAAAGAAAGAGAAAATGAAAGTGGCTGCAGAAAGACAGCGGCAACAAGGGAGGAATATGTACAGGCAAGGAATGAGGCAGAGAGAATAAAGAGGAGAGCAAAAAAGATGGAGACAGAGAGAATGGCCGGAGAAATAACGAGAGATGTGGGCGAAGGGAAGAAAAAGCTATTTAAGATGGCGAAGGCGTATAGAAAACCAAAAAGTGTAACTAGAATTATAAAAGATAGAAACGGAGAGATTCTTATGAGACCGGAAGAAAGAAATGATAGATGGACCGAATACTATGAAGATCTGCTAAATGTAGAATACAGAGAACAAGAGGAAGAAGCTGCAGATCAGACGAGGGAGGAGGAAGAGGAGGATGAAGGCGGAGAGATAACGGTGGAGGAATATGAAGAGGCAATAAAAAGGATGAAGAAGGGTAAAGCTCCAGGAGAGGATGGAGTGGCTGTGGAGTTGGTGGTGGAGGGAGGAGAGGAGCTGAGAGGGAGAATCATCAGTTTGATGAACAAGTGTTGGAGAGAAGGAAAGGTGCCGGAAAGGTGGGGCAAAGCAATAATAATACCGATATATAAAGGTAAAGGAGATGCTGGAAGCTGTAATAATTATAGGGGTATCTCACTGATGGACCATCTGACGAAAATATACGAAAGAATATTGGAGAGGAGGTTGAGAGAGAAGGTAGAGCCGAGACTCGGAGAAGAGCAGGAACGACGAACCTCTTATTCACACTGAGAATGGTCTCGGAGAAGATGCTGGAATATGGCAAGAGATTCTTTGTAGCCTTCATCGATCTACAAAAGGCATTCGATTCGGTGCCAAGGAAAAAGCTCTGGAGAGCTATGGAGAGGAATTATGGAGTAAAGGGTAGATTAAAGAAGGCGATAGAAAGTATGTATGACAAATGCAGCTGTAATGTTAGAACTGAGTGCGAGAACGATAAATGGTTTGAGGTGAAAACAGGAGTGAAGCAGGGAAGTGTTTTATCGCCACTGCTGTTTATATTATATTTAGACGTGGTGATAAGGAAAGTGAAAGAGAGACTGGGAGAATTTGAAGGGGACATAATGGCATATGCGGATGATCTGGCATGTTGGAGCGAGAGAGAGGAGGCGATTCGAGAGGTGGTGGAGTTGTTTGCGGAGGAGTTGGAGGAAGCAGGGATGAAGATGAACATACAGAAGACAGAGATATTAACAGTAACCGGAGGAAATGAGGAGAGGATGAGAATGATGGTGAGAGAGGAGGAGGTGAAGGCGGTAAATACCTGCAATTATCTCGGAGGATGTTTTAACAGAAGGGGAGGAAGTGGGGAAGAGATTACGCGAAGAATGGAAAAGTATGGATTAGTTATGAAAGTGGTATACCCCATGATGAAAGACAGAAACATCGGAATAGAGGTTAAAAAGTGATTTTTAACAGCATACTGACTCCGACACTGCTGTACGGAGCGGAAACATGGACAACAACGAGAAGAGAGGAGAGAGTAGAATACAAGCGGCGGAGATGAGGATATTAAGAACTATGATTGGAAAGAGTAGGAGAGACAGAATAAGGAATGAAGTTATTAGAGAAGATATAGGGGTGAAGAAGATGACACTGAAGATGGATGTGGGGAGACTGAGATGGTGGGGACATCTGGAGAGGATGGAGCAGGAGAGAATGCCGAAAAGAAGATGGGAATGGACACCAGAGGGCAGAAGACCAAGGGAAAGACCGAAGAAGAGATGGGCGGAATCGGTGGAGGACTCTCTGGAAAGATGTCAGCTACCAAATATGAGAGCGCTGAAGAGAAGAGGAACAGTGCAGGAGAGGGACGTCTGGAGAAAGATGCTTGCACGGCTGACAGGATGAAGAATCCTTCCTGGGAGAAAAAAAAAAAAAAAAAAAAAAAAAATATATATATATATATATATATATATATATATATATATATATATATATATATATATATATATATATATATATATATAAATTACTTTACTATATATATATATATGTATTCAAATACAAAAATATTAATTTTCAAATTTTCAACTGCCTTCAAATATACTTATTCCAAATTGCGAGCTCTTTCTTCTTTACAATTCTTCTCCCAGCAAAACAATACTTCCTATGACTTTTTCTGCTTCTTCTCATCCCTTATTATTATTATTATTATTATTATTATTATTATTATTATTATTATTATTATTATTATTATTATTATTATTATTATTATTAATTATTAATTATTAATTATTATTATTATTATTATTATTATTGAAGTAATATATATATATATATCAGTGGCGTGCATTCAGGGCATGCAAGTCATGCTGAGCATGACCAAAGAAATATAGAATTTTGCTAAATTCTTATTATATAAAAAAAAATGCTTGCAAACTAATAATAAAGAACAGGAAACAAAATTACGCCAAGTTATGGTGCTAAAATCTTAAATTCATTTTAAAATTCTTCAATATTCAACACTTATATTAAACTAGTTTCTCAATGTAAGCTAAGTCTCCTCAGAAATCAGATTATAGTAGATTTCCTATTATTAAAACAAGGCCGAACAAAAGCTGTACTCCAATAGCATGACACCCAGATTTTCCACTCGTATACTCAACGTATTTCAGCATCGTCCTCATATATATATATATATATATATATATATATATATATATATATATATATATATATATATATATATATATATATATATATATATATATATATATATATATATATATATATATATATATATATATATATATTTAAATGTCTCTTTGACTACAATATATATATATTTATATATACTATATATGCTATACTTATATATATATATATATAATAATAATAATAATAATAATAATAATAATAATAATAATAATAATAATAATAATAATAATAATAATAATAATAATAATAATAATAATAATAATAATAATAATAATAATAATAATAATAATAATAATAATAATAATAATAATAATAATAATAACAGAAAGCACATTAAAAATGTGAAAATGCCTAAGAATGGAAAAAAGATAAAACCCTGCCAAACGTACAAAGTTATCATTTTCGTATCTAATAAATTATGGGACTACTATATATTTGTCTTACTCAAATTCATTTATAACTTTACAATTAAATCAGTTGGAATATTGGATAATTATTTTGAGGGAAAAAAATAATAAATAAATAAAAAAAATAGTGAAAAAAGGGGAAAATGTGATTTTGCTCACAGCGAAATTTTTATTTCAAAGTTAACGGCTGAAACGGCATTACTAAGCAGTGACTAAGACTTTAGTCTTCTTCAGAGCTTGGTGAATGGTGAGCTTAGTTACATTTTTTTTTTGGTGTCGAAATTTTTTAAAGTTTTACGAAATCTTTTTCTTAAGAAATTATAGTGTGCACTGTAAAAAACATAAGAGTAATGGATGCCGCTGAATGTATTATTGAAGATCTTTTAAAAACAAGATTTAGTATGAGAAGCTTTGAAGAAAAAAATTTAATTATTAAAAATGGAAGATTAACTCCATCATTACCAGACCTAAAAACCAAAGGAAAAACTTTTGTAAGACATTTTCAAGAATGTCATTATGAGAAAAAGAAATGGTTGACTGGGAGTTCAAAATTAAATAGGCTTTTTTGTTGGCCTTGTTTGATTTTTTCATCAGAAAAATCTGTTTGGAATGAGGGAGGATACACTAATTTAAATAATTTATACATCAGCATGCAAAAGCACGAAAGATCACAGCGACATATAAAGTCATATTTATTCCTCAAATCATTCGGTAACGTAAGTGTGGATGTTATGTTGGATGAACAAAAAAGATTTGATGTCCAACAACACAATGAAAAGGTTGCTAGAAATAGAGAAATTCTTCGCAGGTTAATAGATGCGGTCATATTCCTAGGCTGTCAAGAATTATCTTTTAGGGGCCATAATGAAACAAATGAATCAAATAATCGAGGAAATTATGTAGAACTTCTGCAGTTGATGAGCCGGTATGATGAAAAATTAGCAAATCACCTATCAACAGCGACAATTTTCTCTGGAGTTTCGAACAGAATTCAAAATGATTTAATTGAATCAATTCAAAATGTAATTCTTAGGGAAATCCATTCTGAAATTTCTGATGCAAAATTCATTGCAATTCTCTTAGACGAGACATCAGACGTATCAAATATTTCACAGTTATCTACTGTTTTACGATACCTTACAAAAGAAAACGAAATAGTAGAAAGATTCCTTGGTTTTACAGACGTAAGTCTTGACCGTTCGGCAGATGCTTTAGCTCAACATGTTTTTCGCTGCATAGAAAATATTAAAGGTGAAAGTAAATTAATTTCTCAAACCTATGATGGAGCTGCTACCATGTCAGGCCATCTTCATGGTTTACAAAGTAAGGTAAAGGAAAAGTATCCATCTGCAGTTTTTGTACATTGTTGTGCACATGTGTTGAATTTAGTTTTATCTCAAGCATGTGGAAGTATTAAGGAATGTAAGTTATTTTTCACGGTTTTAAGTGGTTTAGGAAGTTTTTTCGCTAAATCGCCTAAAA
>JABUQX010104733.1:0-15000 GCA_015478945.1 Trachelipus rathkii | reverse complement strand
CACACTAACACGTTCCTAGATTATCAATTCCAAAAAGACAATGCACCTTAGATCATATACTCTCTTATCAAAGTTTAGTATTCATCTACCTGTAGCAACACAAATTCATACCGAACCCTAGCCCACTTGCATTCACCAAATATTTAAACTCCGAAAGTTTATATATATATAATATATATATATAATATATATATATATTTTATATATATATATATATATATATATTATATATATATATATATATATATATATATATATATATATATAATACTATATATATATATATATATATATAGTATATATATATATATATATATATATATATATATATATATTATATATATATATATATATATATATATATTTATATATATATATATATATATATATATCTATATAATATATATATAATATATATATATAAATATATATTTATATATATATATATATTATATATATTTATATACTATATATATATATTATAAATATACATATATATATATATATATATATATATATATATATATATATATATTATATATATATATATATATATATATATATATATAATATATATAGTATTATATATATATATGGACATTTATTAAGATGATGACTCCGTTTCATAGATGAAATTTTCGATAAGAAAAACAACAAATTTCGAGTATTTTCTTTATTGTGGCAATTTCTATTATTATTTGCATATATATATATATATATATATAATATATATATATATATATATATATATATATATATAATATATATATATATATATAAATTTCAATATATATATTTCTTATTATAATATATATAAGAATTTTAGCTTTATTAGGTATATTTTTATAAATATTTCTATTCATTTTCAGGAATTAAGAAATTTTTAAAGATTATGATATTATTCTTATTATTATTATTATTATTATTATTATATTATATTATTATTATTATTTTATTATTATTATTATTATCTATTATTATTATTATTATTAATTATTATTTTTTTTGTTATTTAACTTTAATATGAATTTGATGTTTTTTCTAAGTTCTTTATTTTTATTCTTATTTCGATTATTATTATAATTTATGAGAGTATTTTTATTTTAAAAACTCCACCACAGACCCGTGAGCATAGCGAGCGGGGCACCCCGCTTCTGCGGTTGACGTGGGGATTGATATAGAGGGGGGGCCCGAAGGCCCCCCGGATCAAAAAATAAAAATATAAAATATTCAAATATCGAAATTATATCATATATCATGGTCGTCTCTACCATAACTTTACGTTACATTCATCAAATTTAGCTGAAATAAATAGCCTAATGCACGGCCTAAGAATTACTCATTTTTATAAGACTATAGGTGTGAAGCACAAAGAAAAATATATGTCAATTTCTTTTTACTTTTTTTAATATTAATTAAATTACATTTGAAAATCCAGCATTTACTAATGTATTTAACCTCATATCATTGAAATTATACACTTTTTATTGATTTTCGTTCCTGGAGTCAACATCTTATAAATAGGATATGTATATATATATATATATATATATATATATATAAATATATATATAATATATATATATATATTAGTATATATAATATATATATATAATATATATATATATATATTATATATTTATATTATATATTATATATATATATATAATATATATATATATATATTATAATATATTATATTTATACTATATATATTAACTTCTCCTAAATATTGCCTAATATTTAAAACTTGATATTTTTCGAGTCTGCCTACCATCCAAACATGTTTTAAATACTACGACGATTCTACTTCACCATCATCATCATCTTTATCTTCTTATCTAACATTTACTTCAACCCTTCCTTATTCACACTCTGCAAAACCTCCTTTACCTATCGTCTTAAGCATTCTTTTGATTCACAGCCATTGTTAAAACCAAATTATCTGCATCAATAGCAAGACATCTCCATTTTCTTCCACTCTCTATCAGTTTAACAACTCCCCCTGCCACCCCTACCTTAAATTCTTTCATAGCCACATCCATATACAAATTAAATAGACAGGGAGACGTAACATATCCTTTCCTCATTTAGCTATTAATATTAAACCATTCACTTCCACTCCATTTTATTTTATAATCAACATCTATTCATCACTTCAAACATTTATCTTATAGTCAACATACTTACTACTAATTAACATTCAAAAGCCTTACACTAACACCATATATTATTATTACTGTGAACAGAGCTTCCCAATTATCCTGTCATACGCCTGACGCATGTCCATAAAACCTAAATAAAGTTTCTTTTTTACTTTCTCATTTTCTCACTCATTACTTCAATGTAAAAATTTGATCTACACACACTCTACCACTTCTAAACACAACCTTGTTCTTTAACAATCACCCCCTTAGTTACTCGACGACCACTTTCAACCAAAATATCAGCAAATATCTTCCCTACAACACTTATTAAACTAATTTCCCCGTAGTTTCTGCACTTCTTTTCGCCCTTACCTTTTCTACAAGGGTACTATCACTGTTCTCCTCCAATCCTCCACAAACGCTTTGCTACACAACTTTCATTTCCGGCAATCACAATCTCACCTCTATTCTTGATCATTTCACCAGTAATTCTATCTTTACCTGCTGATTTACCATTCTTCAACTTTCTCACTCTACCTATTATCTTCTCCGCAAAATATCTACTTTTTCTTACATACAAACACACACACTCACTCACTCACACACCCACACCCACATCCACACCCACACCCACACCCACACCACCCACACACACACACACACACACACACACACACACACACACACACACTCATTATCACCTCTTCATCACCGCCAACGTTATGCAGATTTTCGAAATGTTCCCTCCACACTCTCCTCACATCCATCTCATCAGTCACGAAAGTATTATTCATATTCATTATTCTATGAGGATTTCCCTTACTCTCTCTTTCTTATCCTTTCGCATTTCCTTCCATAACAATTTCTTATTCCCTTGTAAATAAGTCCGTATTCGTTCGCCTTCCAAACTATTCATTTACCTCATTTTGTTACTCCTAACTTTCCTATTTTAATCTCTATACTTTACCATACACTTTTCTTTCGAACCCTTATCATTTGTTTTTCGTAATTCAACCAAGCATCTTTTTTAACTTTTTGCCGTTTGTATCCACTTTTCATTTCATTATCTTCTATTGACGTTCTAACTACTCACTACTCTAACACATTCACATACTTATATTGTACTTTTAACAAACGCTTCTTTCATTTGCGTCGAGATTTGCTTAGTTTCATCTTGTTTAAATACAACGGACTTATTTGCAAGTGCTCTTACACGCTTCTCTTTGTAATCCTGTTTATTTAACTTCTCACTTCTAATTCTCCTTACTAACTTCCTTTTTTTTCTTTCCTCTCCATCCATGCAGTCACTAACATAACTTTACATACAACAACACAATGATCTGATATTCCTATTCCCAACTTCTTCACTGATTTAACATCACATACTTCAACATTTCCTTCACCAGCACAAAATCAATCATGCTCTTTACCTTGATACCATCTGTTTCTACATCAAAACTCGTACACTTATGGATAGTCTTGTGCTTGAATAATATATGTCTTACACACATATCTCTCACCTCACACAAATCAATCACCAATTATTCTCATTTTCTCTCGCAACACCAAAGGCATCTAATATACCACCCATCTTTCGATCACCTATCCGAGCATTCATATCGCCCAACACAACACTCAACCCTTCCACCCCCCACTCAGCCCTTCCAAAACATCATTCGAATAGTTCCACAAAATTTAACCCCTTAATATTCCCTTCAGATGGACTCTATGATACAACCTTACATACTTAAACCGTCGCAAACTCGAATTTAACCATTATTGATATTCTAGTACTCAGACAAACAAAATCCACCGTATCTCTATGAAACAAATCGCTCATCGGATCGCAGCTCCTTCTCTCCCCCTCTCATTCCTCTCCATCCAGCATAAACACATTTCACTTCACACCACTCGTCATCACCACATCATTTCATCTTTATTTCAGTCACAACAAACACACCAAATTTACACATTCTAAATACATCCATCATTTCTCTCCTATTTTCACCATTTATTCCTCTAACATTATGTGACTAATAGAGGTTTCATGCAGTTTTGTCGATAGATGCAAAGTCGTTTACGACAATCACGACAATGTCTGAGGCATGCATGAGCATTAATAATACTTAAATAAGTGATAGCGGAACCACAACCCAGCTACCACAGTTATTTTAGTCTCCACTTCCGACACGCAGAGAATGTGCTGTGGAAATTCTCTCACCAACACAGGGATATATATATAATATATATATATATATATATATTATATATCATATATATTATATATATATATATATATATATATATATATATATATATATATTATTATAGTATTATATATATATATATATATATAAATATAATATATATTATTATATATATATATATATAATATATATATATATATATATAATTTATATATATATATATATATATTATATATATATATATATAATGGCCAGCATCTCGAAAAGGCCAGGCATGTAACTAGAAAACTATAACATCTACAGGAAAAATAAATAACATTTTTGATTTCAGCAAGTAATTTATTTCATCGAAACTTAAAAAAATTTATTTTATTCTAATATTTATTAATAACTCCTTAATAATAATAAAATCTTACACCTGAAATAGTGCGCTCTGATTGACCTTGAAACCTGCATTAGTCTCGAGAGCAAAAGTTGCCAAATACCATTTTTTTTTTGCGCTTTGGAGAAAATATTATTTTTTCTTTTTAATCCTTTTTAGGGGGTGAGCCGCCGGAGGGACAGAGGGGGGACTTCGTCCCCCCGTCCGTCCCCCCATAGGCCGAGAAACCCGACTCTTATCATGCGTACTTGTTTACCCGGGGTTGTTAGTCTTAAAAAAAAAAAATCAACATTTGGCACCTTTGCTTGCTCAGTCGGAGTAAGTGAGCATCTTCGATTTCTCAAAAAAAACTGTAATTTTTTCAACATTTTAACCAAAAATTTAATTTTTTAAAAAGCGTTATTTTTTATTTATTTTTTTTATTTCCTTAGTTAAAAATGTCATCCCTGTATATATATATATTATATATACTATATATATATATATATATAATTATATATATATATATAATATATATATATATATATATTATAATATATATATTATAATATATATTATATACGGTACGTAGACAGGAGGAAGAAAATTGCTTGTCAAAATCGATGATTCTATTATGATGAAGATCAACAAGGATGTTATAATGGGAAAGGAAGTCAGCGCCTATGATGGGTGAAGAGGTGACGTCTCATAATGACTGAAATCCAATGGATAGTCGCGTCGGCGAAAGAGAGAGTAAGATGAAAGAGTTTATATAGAGCTCATAAGTAGTGGTATATATATAAATAAGTAAGTCTACCGTTAGTCCTGAGGCTCCTGAAGAGAATTAAGTGAGTTTCAGAAAAGGGTTCTATTTTTAAAGAGATCGATGGTAAGAACACTGAAGAAGTAAACTTATATCGACTAATAAAAATTATGTTTGTAACCTGTTATAGTATAGGATCTCAAGATAGATTAAAGAAGGTAGACGTACTCATATATTATGAGCACTGGCCACATCTCGTGATAGTACACTTTTACTCGATGTTGCAGTATCTTTTAAAAGTATTAATAACTCTTTAATTGCCTATTTGTTACAAAATATTTAGATACATATATAAAAACTGCGTGTGTTAGGAGCCCTCCCAAAACGCTACGGTGTAAATATAAAACAAATGTCCTATAGTGGGATTCAGAAGGAGATAAGGTGTAGGAACGTAAAGTAAAGTAATGAAGCAAGAGTCAGTAGGCTTAGAGGTTGCTGTTGTATAATATTATATATAATAACTACATGAACGAGAAGAGTACTGTGAGTGATGAAAGGATTGACGAGAAGCGTGAGGAGATTTGAAATAACGACTAATATTAATAGGATATCTGAGTTTAAAATAGCGTGAGACGATATTATATATATATATATATATTATATTAATTATTAATATATAAATTTATATATAATTATTAATATGCTGCTGATATGTAAGTCCACGTTATGGCGTTAATATAAGGTAGTCATGGTAATAAAATTATGAGTATGTGATATAGAGTTTATCAAGCTATATGATATCTGAGTAATAGCCTCGTTCGTAAAAAATCTTCATACTTTATATATGTGCTCCTCAAAAACGTGATAATTGCTCGAGCTTTAGTAGAAACATGATTGCGTAGCGGGAAGGTTATGCACTATGCTTTGTCACGCTTGTATAGCCTGCGGTAGTCTACGTAGCGGTAGTATAGTGGTTAGCCTCCTATACTGACTGTAATGCGTCATAGGGCTGTGTCAAGTTGAAGCTGAGAAAAGGTAAATATTTATATGTTATGATCACCGAGCTGGCACTCAACATTGGGGTTCTACCCTATTTATATACTCTCGATCCTTATCTGCACTGCATAACAGCTATTAAATTTCCTAGATTAATGAGCACGCAGATCTACTTAAAGCTTAATAAATTTTGTATATACTCGATAGATGCTTTAGAATAGAGAACTCTCTATTGATGATAACTACATATTGTTACAATTAGCAATACTTATATATATTTTATTGCAAGTTTCCTCACGGGTTGACCAGTGTAAATTTCCGTTCATTTTTTCTCCACTATAATAGTGATAATGTGCACATTAAAGCTTTAATTATACGATTAACTGTTTGAGAAATGTGAGAGTCCTATATACATCCACTCATAATTTTCACTATATATCAAGAGTAGTATTCCATGTTCTCTTCAGCTCCTGATTGTCCAATCTGTCTAAGGCTGAGTTATCTCCTCGACTGTTCTCATAAAGTGATAAGGGATTAGGCCTCGCGTGATTAGGCTAAATGTTCCGAGACCCTATATTACATTTGGTAAAACATAATCTCTCCTATTGACTTGCTGATATGTATTCTGTAAATATAGTACGTTGTGCAGTCGATGATATGTGTGATTTACCAAAGCTCTCTCTCCGTAGAGAGTCGATATTTCGGAGTCGACTATATTACTGTCTTTGTATAATATTATCTATAGCATTTACTCGTGGCTCGTTAATATTTATTATTACTCTATGTAGATGTAGTCAGTATCTTCTCTCTCATCTCAAAATAACTCTTACCATATATTATCTACTGAAATAATAGATTATATTGACCGTCTGTAGCAGGAGCCGTAAGTTTATATGTGTAAGGTGGACGGTTGAGTTGTAATTTAAATTGTTGGAATGTATTCTATCACACAGATACTACAATTAATTTATATAAGAAAAAAAATTATATATAAATTATTATTTATTTAATATATTAATATAATCCTATATTATATGGATATTATTAATATGACATATCAGTTATGATATAATCAATGCAAGATAATATATAATAGTGTGATTGGGTCAATAATAGTAATTTATACCGACGTATAATAAATTCCTTACCTAACGCTAGTATCTAAAAAATACTTATAAATAAATAAAAATAAGTAAGGTTCTTAAAAATTTATACGAATAAAAACACAATAAACACTGGCTTTAGGACCCACTTAAGCTCCGCTTTTGTTGTAATGAGAAGGAAAAATAATATTATATATATTAATATATTCGATAGCATCAGCTGTTTATATTAATTAAAGCTTTAGTGCATCCCGTAAATATGAATAATGAGATAATTATATGTAATATTAAATAAATATTAAATGGTAAAAAAATAATATATATGCTACTCTAAGGCAGGAGGAACTCACTGGTACGGTTCTCCTTCAGTGAATACTAAATATTAACTGATCTGTGAATGACCTAACTTTGCGAAAATACCTAACTTGTTTATAGAGGTGACATCTAGGGGGTAGAAACACTACTCTCTATAGAGGTCCACACCTACTTGAAGTGAGATGCTCTGATCTCTTCAGGATCCATTTATCGGTGCAAGAAAACACTACACACAACTAACTCTCTGGGAAACAGAAAACTACGTTGTGGCTGGAGCATCATAATCAACATGTCAAACAAAAAATATTAACTTTTCCGGTGACTTAGTGAAAAAATAAATAAAATCAATAATATTCTCAAACTAAACAAAAGCTAATCACAGAGAGTGATATAATAAAGTAACTAAATACAAATATATTAGTGTGATTCTATACAATAGTATATTAGGATTTAGGTTTATGAGGAAAATATAATATCATGAGTAATACCCTGAATACATGAAACATATATCTATGACAGAGAGATAATGAAAGAAGAGTGAAACTATAAAAATATTATGTGTAGTGTATTTAATTAGTTAGGGCGTATAGTAATATAACAGAAAAGTTGTCTAGTGATATATTAAGATAAACAAATAATTGTTTATTCATCTTTTAAGATATTACATATAATTATTTATAAAGGTACTAAAAATCGGCCACTGGTTCATTTTGAACTTCGAGAGAGCACTTGATACTGACAAAATTCAACTTGATCGCGAGTGCGGACGTACTCATTCCTATAACACCTCTCACAGCATTAAGAGGTGAGGGCGGGAGGAACCCACGTGCTAACGTCTCCAAAAATACCAAAGAGAACCAGTGGATTTAAACAAAATATTAATTTACTGTACTCGTGATTTTTTTGTTACGGTCATGATTCGAGTAGAAAGGGGCTGTGAAAATTACCCCCCAAAAGGGGAGATTCTCTCTATAAGACTTTGAAGGGAAGATACCGAGTCGTGCATAACGGCTGCGCATCCTCTTATAGCATAATAGGTCACCGAAGCCCTCATAGAATAAATCGTGATAGATCAGTAATTGAGCGAGCACAGTATTGCATGAGACTCAACTAGCCTTGTGTCATGTTCTTATATAGAATGTATCGAATAATATCTAGGACAGACGTTTGGACACTCTCCTGATGAAAGTAGGAGTGAAAAAGTCGGCTCTCTCCAGAGAGAATTAGATATCGGTAACAGTCATACTATATAGTGTCCGAAACAGATGATATAATGTGTGCATAATGGCGCTTGATCGAAGAGAAACGGGCAAGTTGAAAAGGATTCACGTTGATTTTCGCTCGAGACAAAAAATGGTTCCAAATAGAAAAAGACAAAAGTTACAAAATAAAAATAAAAATAAGATGAGAGAAATAAATAAAAATATGATATTATGTACCAAGCGGACGCACATATGCCTTCACTCATATACTACTAGTATATATATTATATATAATATATATTAATTATATATATATATATATTTAATCTATTATATATATTATATATATTAATTAATATTAATATATATATATATATATATATATATTATATATATATATATATGATATTATATATATATATTTATATATATATATATATATATATATATATAATATATATATATATATATTATATATATATATATATTATATAATATATATATATAATAGGATCCTTTTTCAGTTAGTATATAATATATATAATCTTATAATATTCTAAGTACGATGATGTTATGGTATAGTCGAGAGTTCATATGAAAATAAATGACGATATGGACATTGTAACATTTGAAAGGCTTCTCCCTTTGCTTTCATTAACTGAAAGTATTCTTATAATATAATTTATTTAAATAACAAGGAAATTAAATATATATATTAATATATATATATATAAATATTATTATATATATTTATTATTATATTAATTAATATTACATATATATATATATAATATACTAGTAATATAGATATATATATTATATATATATATATATATTATTAATATTATATAATCATAGATATATATATATATAATTAACTTAAATTATATATATATATATTAATTATATACATTATATATAATTATATTTATTAATGATACGTAAATATCTTAATATTAATACTTAAATAGGTATAATATATATTTGTAAAAAAACTAAATAGGATATATCCATACATAACAGTTTTATATACATATATATAGTATATTTTTTATATAATATTTTATAAAGCTGCAATTAGGGTACCTCTACCTCTTATTTTTTTCAACGTAAGTTCACCAAAAAGAGTACTAAGTTCATATGTATACTAACGAATAAGTATAAGTTAATTGTACTCATTGAATCGATACAGTCACTACTTTTTTTTTCTCATACGAACCAATAAAAGAAATTAATTAATACTAAGTATATAAGTGAAATATAAACAAGTTAAACATTACCTAAATGGGGATAATAACCGTTAAGAATAAACATCATTTTGAAGCCATTGTAGAGGAGGTTTTAGGTGATATAATTTATTGGTGAAATAAATAATAGTTTATATCTTAGTTATCTGAATTAGTAATCTAATACTAGAATTTAATAAATTAGATAAGATATAAAATATTTTATTATACCTCGTTATAGGATGTCAAAGATCCCAAAAAAAGTTCAAGGCATGTAACTAGAAACGACTATAACAGCTACGCGAAAAGGTGTAAAATATACAGTTATTTAATCCTATAGTGAGACTTTGTGACGCGAAGTGATATAATTTATCAAATAATTTAAAGCAGCCAGTTAACTATCATAATTGCTGTATTTAATATAAATCGAAGACGTGTGTTAAAGATTTGTTGCGAAAAAATACATTTACTCTCACTGTATTTTGCGCTCTAATTATACGCGAAGATTATACCCGTTCTAAATACGAGCGAGGACGTGATAGACCACGTTCTGTGCAAACTGATTGATTTTTTTTTTAAAAGGACAAATTTAGGAGCGCAAAAAATTACATTAGCTCTTCCTATTTATGATATATGATGATGGTAGTAAGCATCTGAATGTATATAACCTTACGGGGTGACGACGGGGGACTTCGTTCTCTCCTCTGTTACTCACTCTAGTCTCGGTTTCTCTCGATATCCTCCACAAAAAAGATATAAAAGAAAAAATAATATTTTCTCCCATAAAAATATCAATGATATTTGGAACTTATTGTGCTCCTCGAGACTACTCTCAATCAGTTTATAAGTGATTAATACATAGCTTGAGCTTATATATTATAATATAAATTATATTTACCCATTATAGCATCATAGATAAATTATTAAGAAGCTTTATAATATTAATAAATATATGAATTAAAATATATAATTTTTTTTAAGTTTCATACGATGAAATTTGCTTTCCCTTTGAAATCAAAAATAGGATTCTTATTTTCCTGTTATTAGTGTTATAGTTTACTTAGTTACATAGCCTGATAAATCACTTCGTGAGGATTAGTACTGCGCCTATATATATAATATATTATATATTAGTATATATAATATTAATTATATAATATATTATTAATATATATATATATTATATTATAATAATATTAAATTTATATATATATATATATATAATATAATATATAGTATATTAATATATATAATATATTTATATATGATATATCTAATATTATTTATTTTTTTATATATATATATATATATATATATATTATATTATAATTATAAGATATATATATATTTCTTTTATCTCGCATAGGAAGTATATTAATGATGATAAATTTTGATGGACCGTCGATTAATAATTCAAAAGTAATTAGTATACTCCAATAGAAATCTGAAAAATATATTTCTGGCCTTGCGAATATTTATATATGAGTAGTATGAAATAATTTTATTTGAAAAATTTTATGTAATATTTGTGTTATATATATATTATTTATTATATATATCTATATTTATATATATTATTATATTTCATTATAATTTAATGATATATTATTTAGGTATTCTATATTAATATTAAATATATTATATATATAATAAATTAATTATTATAATATTATTATATATATATAATATATATATATATATTATATATATATATATATTATATATATAGTATAATAATTATAATTTATTAATATTATTTTTTGTGTAGGGGTAAGGGGGGTGATAGGTAGTGGGAATATAGGGGATGGATAAAAAAAACGTTTATTATTCTCCACTCAATAGTTTTAATGCTACTTTTGCATGTCAGTAGTGAAAGCTGACTTAAGTAAGAGGGTATATACTCCAGGGGTTTATATAGTGGGGTTTCAGTTGGGGGTTTTATTATTATTTGATGGATAGTTTATTTTTTCCAAAAAAAAAAACCACCAACTTGGTTTTTAATTTGCTTTTCTTAGTAAAATGCTCATGCTATGCTCAGATACTATTTCTTATAGGTGTGCTACTGTATTTGCGAACCCCACCCCTCAGTTTTAGTGGCAAAAAATGAGTACATGCTAGACGAAATATTTTATACTTAATATATATTATTTTATTATTAATTTAATATATATAATTATATATATATATATAATAAATTATATATATATATATATTATTAATTATATGATATTAATATTATATATATATATATATATTAACATATATTATATATATTAAATATATTTAATTTATATATATATATATTATTATATATATATATTATATATATATATATTAATAATATATATATTATATATTAATATATATATATAATAATATATATATATATATATATATATAATAATTATAATCTTATATATATATATATATTAATATATATTATTTATAATATATATATATATATATATATATTTAAGATAGCTAAGTGTGTATTGCTCAGATGTTGTTCGACTTTTACTTGTTCTCCTATCCATCTGTCACTCATAGAGTTTCGTTTGTATGTTCTTTGAAGTCTCACGTAATACTTCTTTTTTTTACGTTGTTGAGACCTAGTGTAAACATTATATATATAGGTTATAATTAGGTATCATAATTTATTATATATATATATTGCAGCTTTATCACTCTTCGTAGATATATATATATATAGAGTAGCTTTATAAATACCTTACGGAGTAAAGGGCAGCTAGACGCTATTTATATACTCTCGTTAGGCTTATATATATAATTGTATATAAAAACCATCTAATAACCTATGTCTCGTTACAACTCTTATATAGTCTCTCTTTAATTATGCTAGTGAGTGATCAGATGATGAAATAAATATAACAATTATTTGTGATATTTTATATATGGTATCTATAATATTTATGTTTTATATTATAATACATCATCTTAATATTATAAAGATAGTGGTTTTAGGAAGACTATAATTTAAAATACAATTATACTTTTTTAACATTATCAATTTTTACTCGATGGGCTCATTTTAGTCATCGTAAGTCAAGTGATATTTGAGTATGGAAGTAGTAGATAAGTAGAGAAGAGAATGATAGAGATAGTGATAGAGAGAGAGAGAGCAGGAAGGTGTAATAGATATATAGAGATTATATATAGAAGAGTTATAGTAGAGATAGATGAACGGGAGATGAGATTAGAAGAGAGATATAATAGATTGGAAGAGATAGATGTAAGGAGTAATAAGTATAGTAATAGAGAGAGAGTATAGATATGAGTATCAAGGAGACTAGATTAAGAGAGAGAGGATGTTTTTACAAATTCTACCATAAAATTAACCAAGTTTATTATACTAATATAACAAAAATATAAATTTTAAACATAAAACAATAAATTAATTAATTTTAACAATATTATTAAACATAATTAGGCGATCTTATAATTCATTAATTATCAATGAAAAATACTTCATGTTCTTATTATATTAAAAAAAAACTAATGTATTTTGTTTCACGAAATAAAAATGTGAATAAATAGTAGGCTATGTCCAGTACCTGTAATAATATCCTGATATTTCCTATTTTGTTTAATTCTCTTATTTCTTACAGAAAATTGCTATCTTAAGGTTTATCGAACTACTCACTATATTTTACACTTTAATCTTATCTTTGTATACAATATTAAAATATATATTATATTTTTTTTAATAATATTAATATTATTTATATTATTATATTATATTAATATATATATATATATATATATATAAAATAATATGAAATGCACTAATATTTCGTATATTGTAATTTACAAATTTATCTCTATATATATAATATATATATATATAATATATATTAAATATTATATATAATATATAATTAATATATATATATATATTATATATATAATATATATATATATTATATTATATATATATAATATTAATATTATCATATAATATATAATATATATATATATTATATATATATTAATCAGAGTCTTGTATAGGTCATCGACCTATAATTCTTTATTGCACTAGTGCTGACTGCGCCTATTGCGCCTTATTGCGCCTGCGTCTTTTTTCTCCGGCCGGTGCCTGTTCGCTTAATTTATTTGCAAAGTAAACTTTAGTGCGAATAAAAAGCTAATGATATTGTTTATAAGGTGATGAGAAATAAAATATAATTTTAAATATTTTAATTTATGTAATTAAAACACCGTAATAAATAATACTACACGTCCTCTATTCTCTCCTTCTCATGTCTCTATGTGGTTCCTTATTCTTTATTTCCCTCAGGTATATAGGTATTCCAGCTATAACGAGCTGACTGCTGAAAAGTTGCAAATTTACAGATGCCAATATGTATGTACTCCTCTAATTATTGGTTAGTATTAAGGAACTACTGATGACTTAGATTCTATATATATATATATATATATATATATATATATATATATATATATATTATATATATATAATATATGATATATATATATATATATATGTATATATATATATAATATATATTATATAATATATTATATATATATATATATATATATATATATATATTATATGATATATAGTATATATATTATATTAATATATATATATATATTATATAATATATATATATGTTAGGTATGATTATAAATAAAATA
>JABUQX010104732.1:10000-17500 GCA_015478945.1 Trachelipus rathkii | reverse complement strand
TTCAAAATTTTTGAAAGTACTTTTCAGAAATTGTTCAAAAAAAAATTTAAAAACAAATTGTGAAGATAAGAAACTAAAATTTATTGCCACACTAAATTGGAGTATTTTAGTGCAAACAGCATTAAATATCTTTTAAAAAATAAAATTTTCATGTCATTTTTGTAAAGTTCAAAAATCAAAAGTTCCTCTCTTTCCCCCACTCCCCCAAAAAACGAACAGTTTTTTTTCGTTTTTATTCCATAAATAAAGATACCATACTTATTCATAAAAAAAAAATATATTCTTTTATCGGTTTGAAACAGATGAAGATTTGCTATGAAGGTCCTCTCCTTAATGATATTTTGGGTAAGAGTTGAGTTTATTTGATGTTTGTGCGATTTTTAATGTGAGAATTGAGTTTTCAATTCTTTCATTCATTTATGTGATTTGGTTTGACGTATAATCTGGAGAAGTATATTTATAGTAATATAATTTATATATATATATATATATATTATATATATATATATATATATATATATATATATATATTAATATATAGATTATATATATATAATATATGAATCTATATATATATAGATATATATATTATATTATATATATATATATATATATATATATATATAATATATATAATAATATATAATATATATATATATATATATATATATATAGTATATATATATATATATCATATATTATATATATTTTAATTGTTCAAAATGTTCATGTAAGCCTATTCTATTGTATTCTGTTTCCATATGCTCAAGTGATTTTTTCTATTGAGCGATTTGTTGAAGTTTGTTTTGTTTTTCGTGTTTATTTATTTCTTTGTTTTGTATGTAACCATTCAAAATTTTAAATATATATATTATATATTATATAATTATTTATATATATATATATATATATATTATATATATATATATATATAATATATATATATATATATATATATATATATATATATATATATATATATATATATATATATATATATATATATATATATAATATATAATATATATATATATATATATAATATATAATATAATATATATATTATATATATATTATAATATATATATATAATATATATATATATATATATATATATAATATCTGTCGATTTGTAAAAGTTTGTATTGTTTAACAGTTTGATATTGGTGAATAAAGAAGAGGGGTGAAATTTCTTGGAGTTTTCCGAAGAGCTCATCATTTTAGTGGAGGTCGATTTTTGGAGTGTAGCGGGAGGAAGAAACTATTTCGTCGTTTCATGAGTTTTTATTATTGCGTGTTGCGTTAACTTACTTTGCTTATAATAAGTATTATTAAAAAAAAATAAAAAAAAAAAATAAAATATATATATATATATATATAATATATTATATATATCATATATATATATATATATATATATATATATATATATATATATATATATATATATATATTATATTATGTATATATATAATATAATATATATATATATATATAATATTATATAATTATACTATATATAATATATATATATATAAATATATATATATATATATATATACTATTATATAGTATATATATATATATATATATATAAGGGATATAATATAATATATATATATATTATAATATAATATAATAAATTAATATACTATTATATATATATATATTATATATTTTTTTTTTTAAATTTTATTTGATCAAATATTTCGAAATTTAAAATCAAAATAAAAATTAAAGTCAAAATTAATATTTAAAAACTAGAGAGCTACAAAATTTTCTATTCCAGTCTTATTATATATTTCATAAAATTTCTGTGAAGGAAGAAAAATTTGGGAATAGTTCTTTTAAATTATTAATTTTGATTAACAAAAATTACATCTACCTCTAGGTGATATTTGGTCGAAAATGAATAAAGTATTCAGCGAAGTCAAGGATGAATATGTTAATCTTAATTGCCATAATAATAATAATATAACGATTGGTTTATAAGTATATCTTGACAGTCGCCTATTCAGATCATATGAATGGATTTTCTTCGCATGTTATAGGGCGACAGGGCTAGCAACCCGTCTTTCCTTTTGCTGCATTACTCTTGGACCCAGCAGTGGGTATCTTTAATGCGCCTTAAGAAGCAAGGCTCACTGGAAGAGCTCTAGAAGGCGGAGTTTTTGAGGCTGAGGGAACGGGGCGGGGGAACAAGCGTGGCGGTGGATAAGACCCTTCTGGGAATCCCTCTCAGTTTCGAGGCACCCAACTGTGCCTTCCATTCGCCCACGCTGTGACTGTTCCTAGGTACCTATTGAGCGTTTATTTGACTTGCGCCTAATTTTATGGACGAATTCGCGCAGATTGGTCGTGATTCGGTATAAGCTCTCACTGTGATTTCTTGCGTCCATCACTACCGATATCTATTTCACATAGTGATGCTGACATACCCCGGGAATATATGAGTGATCTTATCCTTCCCCTAGCGCTCATCCCCAGCTACACTTATCGATTACACTGCCGCACCGTATACGCTTCTAGTTCCTATCTACAGCAATGGCACTCGTGTAGTGTCGATTATCATCCCAATGCACTCATCGTCTGAGGTCTGCAGTCCCTTTGTGTCTACGGTCTGCTGCCAGATCTAGCGAAGGTGCGTTTCATGTGGCGTGCGCTTATCTGTCCCACGGTATTATACTGACACTTCCAGCTGAATAGATGACGCTACGCTCTGTTAGTATCTTCCTAGTACATTTCGAGTCAGACGCCTCGTAGGGTCGCTATGACTCTCCGCACCTAAGGAGAAGATGCTAGTTTTACTGCAAAGGGCGAAAACCCTACCTGAGAGTGTTTAACCGAGGATTGGCATCCAAACCGTTGCGCCGAGAAATGCTTCTGGAGTGTTCTGAGGTTGTGAGTTTCGGGCAGAAGGCAGAAGACGCTGGACCAACTGACAGGCGAAAGCCCTTCCTACATTGGTTAGTAGATATATATATATATATATATATATATATAATATATTATATAATATATATATATATATATATATATATATATATATATATATTAATATTATATATATATATATATATATTTATATTATATATTACTATATATATATATATATAAAAATATATTATAGTATATATATATATAAATATATATGTATATATATATATATATATAAATTATATATATTATATATATATATATATATATATATAGTATATATATCATATATATACTAGTATATATAATAATATATATATATATATATATATATATATTTTTTTAAAAAAAATTTTTTTTTTTTTTTGATATAAACATATATTATTTTTTAATATTGTAAAATGGCACCACCAAATAATGTTAGTCAGAAGAATTCAGGTTCTCAGAGTGAGAAAGTGAGTCAAAATGCAGACAGGATGACATTAAATATCGATCGTTTGACACATACTGTACCGTCAATTATTATTGGTAAGTTTTAAAAATGATCAGTGGACAGAGATAAGCGTTTCGAATTGGATTAGGAGCGTTGAGACATATTTTGCTGAAGAGGGTATTGATTCTGATGATGAAAAGCTTCGTTGTTCATTTGAGGTTATTGGACCATAAAAATGGTACAATCTCATCTTTGGTTAACTCAACGTGGGAGTTATCAAATGCATACACTTGGGATGAGTTTAAGAAGAATTTGTTTTATTTTATTAATCCAATTTCATTTACAAATTTTTTCGAGACTTAGAGGAATTTGGTTAATATGGAATGGGATTCTATGAAATCGTTACCAGAATTTATGACTGAAATTCAGAAGTCAGTACAAGATTTCTTAGATGCTGCTTTGTCCCAGCATGGAGTGGAGTTTAATGAGGAACAAAGGATTGTATTGTTGTTGTAAAATCTTCTTTTCATAAGATTTTAAGCCGAAGAACCTTTAAGTAAAATTCAGTCCCAAGCAACGCAAAGTTATTGAAGACAACAGTTCTTTTGAATTCAGGTTGGCGTCAAATTCAAGAGGAATTTTGTTTCGAGAAGATTGGTCAAGTTTTCACTTCACAAACAAAAGGTTGGTGATATTTCGGATATTCAAAGTAGTAATTTTCCTAGATTGTATTGTGAGAATTGTGAATCTTATGGCCATGGTACACGTCAATGTGTGTATAAACCATATTGCTCATTTTAAATGGGATAGGTTTTCAAAAGATTCTTTAAGTAGAGTTAGAGTAATAAATAAAAATTTCTCACATAGTCCTATTCAGCAAGCATTTTCGAAAGGGTATGGTGATACTTTTAAAGATAAAGTGAAAAAGGTAAAAAGTACAATTCGCATAATCATTATAATTCAAAGGGGAAGCATAATTTGAATCAGCACTCAGATGTGAATGTTTCTAGTAATATTAGAGATCAGCATTTTTCATGTCATGAGCAATCAAATATTCAGTTGAGGCATTCGTCTTCATGTCATGAGCAACCTGACAATCAGTTGGTGCATTCATATTCTTTTAATGATCAACCAAATGATCAATTGAGGCTGTTCAAAGGTTCTCAAGAGCATCATAATAGTGAATTGAGGCATTCAAATCTGTATCAAGTTGCTCCGTGCATTAGTTCAAATTTTTGTTTAGATCCGATTTCTGATCTGCAGGAATCGCGAGATCAGCATTCAAATGTTGCTCCAGGACTCGAACCATCGGCAACAGTGTCGTCGTTATACAATGTACAGGAGGCTCTACCACTAGTGCGATCCCATCCCCCCCCTAGAAAAAAGATATCTCGGAACAGTTTTCAAGTCACCTGCTTCGATATCACTGCTTTAAAACTCTTACTTTTTAAATCCATAAAGGTTGCTTGGAACCCATATATTTTATATATTATATATATATATATTATATTATAATATATTATATATATATATATATATATAGATATTATATTATATATATATATATTATATATATTAATATATAATATATATGGTACTATATATATATATTTATATATGATATATATATTATAAATATATATTATATATATATATATATATATATATATTAATATAATATATTATATTATATATTATATATATTATAATATTATATATATATATATATATATATATATAATATATAATTATATAGTATTGGGTGTCGCGGGGGTTTCCTCCACCCTCCCCTACGGGGTATTGGAAACGTCCGCCCTTTCATCTGTTCCCATCGGCTCGAGTCCCCCTACTGTTGGCCGTATAATATATAATATAATATAAATATATATATATATATATATATATATATATATATATATATATATACATATATATATAATATTAATATAATATCATTGATATATGGATCATATCGATTATCTGCCTCCACCTCCAAATAACGATATCAATTTATTGAATCGAACACATTTCAGAAAATGAAGTGGAGAATTGCTTAAAATCAAATTGAAACTTATATTAATATAAAATTATTAAAAAAATATTTCAATCTATGTAACTAACTAAACTCTAACATTACCTTTACTTAACGTATATATATAAAGTAATTCATTTTTATATAATTTATTTCACTGCATTTTAACAAAAAAAATAAATAAATAAATAATAATAAAAAAATAAAAAAAAAAAAAAACACAAGCATTTGGCACCAAGAGAGCTCTCAACACTTTATTCGATTATGTTGATTTTAAAAAAAATTGACTTGAGCTTAACTGGAGGCAGATTAATCGACATACACACAAATATAATATATATATATATATAGTATATATATATATATATATATATATAGAATTATATAATATATATAATATATAAATATATATATAATATATATATATATATAATATATTATATATATATATATATATATATATATTATATACATGGCGTAAATAAACGCCCGCAAGCCCCGCGTGCGGGGCGGCGCAGGAGTTCCAGAGGCGCACGGCGGGGAAAGAGGATTGAGCCACTTTTCGATTGAAAACTCCATAATGAAAGCTCTTCCTCTCTTTCTCTCTCTCTCTCGCTCTCTCTCTCTCTTCTCCTTCTCTCTCTATTATTATATAATATATATATATATATAATATATATAATTTATATATATATATATATAATATATATATATATATAATATAATATATTATTTATATATATATACGATATTTTTTTAAATTAAAATACTCCCATCTTTTGAATGGTGTGTATTGTGAACCTCGTTGGCTCTTTTCCGATAGACTAGATCCGCAATATAATAACGCTTGGTGTAAAGGCACAATAAACGATTGGCAGGGTTTAAGTAAGAAAATTAAAGAAAATGAAATGAGTAAAGTTCACTTGAATGCATGTGTAACCTACAGTATAAGTAAAAATCAGAAAGATATAAAGTGTATGTTACAAGAAGATGTAGCAAATGGGCGTGAAATACTAAGCGAATTTGAGACGTCATAATAACGAAAAAGGTCAACTGGTAATTTAGCATTCAGAGTGGCATTGCGTGAGATACAAGAACATTGATTAGTAAATGCTGGGAAACTTTCTCAATATTATTGATTTGTTATCCAGGTAAGACCCGCTTCTTAAAAGTCACCTGGAGGATGAGAAAAGCAAAAATATATGAGTGCTCCTATTGACAGAATGAACTCATTAGTTTGGCTTCACACATGTGTTCCATGACATAATAATTGAAACTCAAGATGCGCCCTTATTTTTCTCTTATTTTAGATACGACCCAAGATATTTCTAAAACTGACCAACTGTCAGTAGTAATAAGATATGTCTGCATCAATTACTGAAAAAAAGCTTCAAATTAATGAGTCATTCCTTGGGTTTATCCCCATAACAAATCAAAAGGCCGAAGGTTAAGAAATAAGATGTGTAAGTTTTTGGAAAGCAATAACATTTCAATTAAAATGCCAAGAGGGCAGGGCTTATGATTGCTGCTGTTATGAGTGGGAAGTACATTGGACTGCATACCAAAATCAAGCGAAAGTCGCCTAAGGCAGAGTATGTGCATTGTATGCAAAATCACAAGCCGTTAACTTAGTCTTGAATGATTCTGTAAAGGAGATTACAGAAATGAATCGTGTTTTTTATGTATGATGCTGATATGAGAATAGGTATTTCAGTCGAGTCTTTCCAGATGCAAATTCACTGAAAGAAATTTTCTCAGAAACATGCATGGTCAATAAAAACTTGTTAAAAGAGACTTACCCAACTAGATGGTCTTTCGAGGTTCGATTGCTTGTTGGCAGTTAAAGTTAATTTCATTATATTTGAACTTTTATCAAAAAATATTCCTAACTTTAACAAAAGCTTGAAGTAGTTGAAGGGCGACAGCATTAAGAAGAACAAATGTCTACTTTTTCACTTCTTAATGCTTGGTTTCAAAGAAAAATTGGGAAAAGTAATAAACATCACTTCTAAAACACCAAAAACCAGACATATCCCTGGAAGAAGCTTCCACTCTTTTAGAAAGGTGTGTCACCCAAAGTAAACAGGTGCGGGAGAGT
>JABUQX010104732.1:0-5000 GCA_015478945.1 Trachelipus rathkii | reverse complement strand
AGCGGATCCAGGCGGAAAAGCCGAAGTCAGAGCCGGATCAGGATTCCGGATCCGGATCCTGAGTATGAATTTTTTTCAGAATAATATTTTTTTAGGGGAAAAAATTATTTCCAGAAAAAGTTCTGAACAATTTCAAATAGGGCAGAAACCATAGTCGGATCCGGAGCCGAAGCTGAAGTCGAATCCGGAGCCGAAGCCGGAGCCAGAGCTGGAGCCGGAACCGGAGCCAGAACCTGGAATGATTTTTAAGAAATATTATTTTTTGTGAAAAATTTATTGTCAGAAGACCTGTGTGCCGAATAATTTTCAAATAGATGCAGAACCTTAGTTCGAATCCGGAGCGAAGTTCGGATCGGATCCGATCCGGGTAATGATTTTTTTTCGAATAAACATTAGAAGGGAAAGATTTAATCATGCAGAGGTGCTGTACAATGTTCAAAATAGTCTAGAAACATTAGATGAAACCAGAAAGCCGGATCCGGAGCCGGATCCTTGGTATGAATTTTTTCGGGGAAATATTTTTTGAGTGAAAAATTTTTGTCGAAGACGTGACCGACAATTTTCAAAAGCTGCAGAAACCTAGTCGATCCGGAACGAAGCTGATCGGAAATATTCCGCGATTCCGGATCGGTCTGGGTATTGAATTTTCTTCAGAAAATATATTTTTAGGTGGAAAAATCTATTTCAAGAAGACGTGCTGAACAATGTAGCAATTATCATAGAAACATTAGTCGGATATCCGGAATCGGAAAGCACCGAAGTCAAAAGTCGATATCCGAGCCTTATCCGGAGCCGATCCCGGGTATGAATTTTTTTGGGAAATAATTTTTATAGTGAAAAATTTATTGAGAGAAGACGTGCCGAACAATTTCAAATAGTGCAGAAACATTAGTCGGAATCCGGAGCCGAACACGAAAGCCAGAAGCCGAAGCCAGAAGCGAAGCCGAAGATCCAGAGCCCGGATAAGCGGATCACGGAGGTGATTGAATTTCTTCAGAAAAAATATTTACTCTACGAGTTGGAAAAAATTTATCTCCAAAGACGTTATGAACAATTTTCAATAGTGTAGAAACATTAGTCGTAATCCGGAGCCGCGATCCGCGTCGGACCTGCTTAATCTGAATTTTTTTTTCGGGAAAAATAATTTTTTAGTAGTTGAAAATTTATTGTCAGAAGACGTGTTGTGGACAATTTTTAAATAGTGTAGGAAACATTTCAAAGTCGATTTGGAGCGAAGTTCGGATCTACGAGCGGATCCTTAGCCGGATCCTGGGAATAACTTTTTCGAAAAAAATATTTTTTTTAGGTAAAAAATTTATTGCCAGAGACGTGCTTAACAATTTTTCAAATAGTGTTAGAAACCTTATCGATTCCGGAGCCGAAGTCGAAGCGAGCCGGATCCGGATCCAGATCTGGTATGAATTTTTTCCAAGAAATAGTTTTTTAGTTGTGAAGAAATTTAATGAGAAACGGTGGCTGAAACAATTTCAAAATAGTACAGGAACCTTAGTCGACGTCGGAGTGGAACCAGAGTCGGAGCCAGAGCGGGTATTAATTTTTTCAAAAAATATTTTTTTTTAAGTGAAAAGTTTATCTGCCAGAGACGTGTGAACAGTATCAAATAGTGCAGAATTTAGTCGGATCCGGATCTGGATCCGGATCCGGATCGGATCCGGACCTGGGTATAAAATTTCTTGAGAAAATTTATTTTTTAGGGTAAAATTTATGCCCAGGGAAAAGGTGCTCTGAACAATTTTTCAAATAGTGTAGATACATTAGTTCGGATCCGGAGCCGAAGCCGAAGTCGGATATGGAGCCGGATCCTTAGCCGGATCCTGGATAATAATAATTGGAAAACAATATTTTTTTACGTAAAAAATTTATTGCAAGAGACGTTGTACTGAACAAATTTCAAATAATGCAGAAACCTTAGTCGGAACCGAGCCGAAGCGAGTCGAAAGTCGAAGTCGTAGTTGAAGTGGATCCGAATCCGGATTCCGGATCCAGGTATAATTTTCTCAAGAAATTATTTTTTAGGTGAAAAATTTAATAGAAGAAACGTGCTGAACAATTTTCAAATATGTGTGATAAAACATTGTCGGACCGGAGCTGTATCCGGATCGGATCCGGAGCCTGATGCCTGGGTATGAATTTTTTTTCGGGAAAATGTTTTTTGGTGAAAAATTAATTGTCAGAAGACGTGCCGAACAAATTTCAAATAGTGCAGAACCTTAGTCGGATCCGGAGCCGAAGCGAAGTCGGATCTGGAGCCGAATCCTTAGGACCCTGGGGTATGAATTTTTTCAAAGAAAATATTTTTTAGCGGTGGAAAATAATTGTCAAAAAGACTTGCCTGAACAATTTTTCAAGCCTACAGAAACCTTTGTGTTGTCTATTACTCGTGTTTAGTCCACTGGAATTCTGAATGTCAAGGTGTTAGTTCGGTTTATCTCGGATCCTATCTGTGTATAGATATGTAAAATATTTTCAATACCAAACTTATTTTTAGCAGTTGATGAAAATATTTTATTCTCTGTGAAGGATATTTTACAAACCAGAGGAATTTTGTAAGGTCCGAAAGAATTCTTCATACAGTGATTTTTCCCATGAATAATTCTCATACTTATAATTAAGTAGTCAGAATCTAGTCGAAGATCCGAAGTAACGAAGGCGGAGCCGGATGCCGGCCGCGAAGCCGGATCTCTGTGTGGTTTAATGATTGTACTTGTACAATGTAATAAAACTGAGATTTTTAGAAAGAAAAAATTTATTTATTTGTTTAATGGAATACCGGTAGAACTGAACATATGACTCCGGTACATGCTATTAGTGACACCAATCCTCACTTTTAAGTTCGCCGACCAAGCCGTTGAGGTGATCCGGAGTCGGAGCGGAGTAGAAAGACACCCATGAGTCCCTCGTGATACTATTCTGCTAAGTATCCGTAGATTTTTGTCTCGATAGATTGTTGTTTGATTCTTGTTTGTTTTGGTGAGAAATTGATTTATTGATCCATATAGATTAGATTACTGTGTGTGTGTACTTGATCAATAGTTAAGAATTAGTTGTTCTCATGGTTGAATCTGTTCCAGTGTCGCGTAGCCGTGTGCCTCTGGAATAGCCTCATAGCTATGAGCCTGGTAGTTGGAGTTAATAGATTTTTGGCGTAGTTGTATAACTTTTTATTCTCTAAGTATTTTTGAAATTATTATTTGTTTGATAGTGTGTTGAATATATTAGATATATATTATCAAAGAAAAAGTGACTCATTCAATTTGATGCAAAATGTAGAAAACCTATAGCCGGATATACCGATATAGATTTCATGTAAAATAAATAATTATTACTGATTTTAGGTAGTAGAAATATATAAAGTATATATATATATATATAATATATATAATTATATATATATATATATATATAATATTATAATATATATAACAAAATAAATAAATAATTAAATTATAATATATATATATATATATATTA
The DNA here is from genome assembly GCA_015478945.1 of Trachelipus rathkii. Classification (NCBI taxonomy): domain Eukaryota; kingdom Metazoa; phylum Arthropoda; class Malacostraca; order Isopoda; family Trachelipodidae; genus Trachelipus; species Trachelipus rathkii. Next base: position 1,508 of record JABUQX010104732.1, on the reverse strand, counting down.
TTATATATATATAATATAGTATAATATATAATAATTATTATAATATATATAATTAAATATATATATATATTATATATATATTATTAATGCTGATTATTATTATATTGTGAGTTATTTATATATCTGAGTAGAAATAAAGTTTTAACTCAAATATTACATATGCCTGCAGTCTATAAAATAGAACATCTATTCCATAGTGCGTATGACTAGGCGGTAACATTTTGGTAGAAATATGAACCCGCCTCAAAAAATATCATCTCTTTCCACACTGAAGACCGTCAAAACGGTTTACTGCTCATACTCTCGAGCCTTCTATACCTTTCAAGCCATACCGACGTGGTCAAAAGTCAAGCGAAGTGGGCATTAGTTATGGGCAGCTATAAACTGCATAATATAGTCCAGATTGTAGGCATAATGTAATTACAGGAAAAAAGAGTGAGTTCGAACAGACTCTTTAACCCCAACATAAAGAAAAAATAGTTTTCAAAGTTTAAAATGTCATGACTTATAAATTCTTTTCTAGAATAAAAAAGATGGTAATTAAATATATATATTATATATATAATATATATTATATATATACCCGAAGTGAACTTTAGAATGTCAGTACGATATATCTTCTGTCTATTATAGTAATTTCTCTAAATCTATATAGGTTCTAAGATATATCATATGCTTTTTACTATCATCGTAATACTTATTTATTAAATCTCGATCAGGAGGGTGGTTGGGATGAGAACACCTGCTGGGTATACTAACCATTATATGGTCAATTTATATGTACTTGGGTGTTTGCTGGGTTGATTTAATATCAGGAACATTAACCAATACCAAAAGTCATAAGTAAACTGCTGTAACATGATTAAGGTAACATAAAAATTCAAATTCTTTTGATTTAAAATTCAAGCAAAATAAACATTAGTTCGCAACATAATAATAATATTCCAAAATTTATAAATCAAGACTAATATTAAGGTCAAAATTTTTCTACACTCGCGCATAGGAGTGCTACAATACATCGACTGGAACAGCGTAGTACTGACCATCGCGCTCTATTACACATCCGATGTTTCCAGTGCACAATTTTTGCACGTGTCATATCACATGTTACCCAGATCCACCTTCCCAGATAAATAGATAAGTACATATCAATACAGTTTAATCATAATCTCCTTGCATTTCGATTTAATACTGCTTTGAATACTTAGTACTTAATATTGTAATCGACAGAGGTGTGTTGGATACACCTGCTGATGGTCTACCAGTAGCATTCTTGCTATAATATGAGGTAGTTATCCTATAGATTTATACAGGAGTGTTTCCAGCCAAAGTCCTATAAGGAATACGCACTAGAAATGAGTGGATAGTGAGTCACAATATATAACTAATGCTTATATGTGTTGCGACCAAATTTGCAATTAATAAAGACGAATAATAAATAATAATTTCTAACTCGCGCTATCAAGGCACTCGAAACCATCGACTATAAAACATTATACGTCGCACGT
>JABUQX010104731.1:17500-38051 GCA_015478945.1 Trachelipus rathkii | reverse complement strand
CGTGAAATGAAAGAAAGATTTTAAACTGGGAAAAGAAGTCGTTTAATAACACCTGCCTTTTTCCTAGCGGGCCATTATATTTGCAAACTCTGTATGACCCAGTTAGACAACCTGAAGTTATTTGAGTTATATTATCTAAGTGACACCTTATTTACCAAAGAAATAAAAACATAGGGAAGTGTCATCCCGATTTTAAAAGATTAATGAAATAAAGAAGAATATTTTAGTAAAACTGCTATTGCTACAGAGAATAAGCAGATAGGGTCTACTTATATAGTAACCTGCTCAGAAAATTTATCAGATAAACAGTTGAAGAATGCCATACCAGAGAAATTATAACAGATTAATTTAAGTACAAAGAAGAAGCAGATGGTTTCTATTCTACCAGAAACGCTGAACACTTAGAAGAACTTCTAGATCTTGTTTAATGGAATACAAGACGTTATTGCTCCTACGATGACGACCGCAAGTTTCCTCGTGTGTCCCATACAGAAGTTTTGAACATAGAACTTACTCCAGACGCCCCAAAGATATCTTTAGAGAAAACCAGTATCTGTCTCCCCACATTCCCGCTATTGAGAAGACATCTGGATAATTTTAAGATGCATGCTTTGAAAAAAGGATATATAAAGCTCGCTATTCGCCACATAGCCTCACCTACTGGTGGTAGGCCAAAAAGAACTCTAACCACAAGAGTCTGTAATAGCATACCCGGTACCGTAAACTCTTTCAGCGTCCAGATTGTGGTACCCATTTGCCTCAATGACGAAATGATTCTTTCGTCCCTAGGAGGCCCAGTACCTTTATTTTTCTATGGTGACTTGATCGATGTCTATCATTCCTCGAAGTCGAGGAGGATAACAGCAGTAAATGTAATGGCTTTCGCTACAACGGACCACAGGATTATTCCTGTCCACACCCAGACTTTCCTAGTTTGCGGCACCCGCAATGCCCCTGAGTACCCGTTATGCCCAAGAACGATGCAAGTCGCGTAAACCCCCTATTTGGAACCTATTCCCCAAGTGTATTTACATGACCGCTCCTTTACATCCCATGGAAAAAAACCTAAGGCAGAACCATTTTGCAAGAACTTAAAGACAAGTTTTACTGCCACTTTAGAAAAAAATAAATTGAGAGTTAATTGAACCCCAAATGTCATTTTCTCACAAACTTCAGTTTTGTACTTACGATTTAAAATAGGAAGAGACGGGTGAATTCTCACCGGATCCAGCAAAGATAGAATCGATGAAGAGTATCGTCCCCCCAGCAAGTGTTAAGGAAACACGAATCTTTATTAGATTTTTCTTCGTATTTTCGCTTTTTAAATTAGTGCACTTTGCCCCCTAATTGCGAAACCATTATACATAACTTAATAAAAAGAATGTTCTAGTCCTTGACACCAGTGGAAGGCAAGAACACCCAAAAACAGCATTTGAACTCTGTGTACCAAGGAGACAACTGGGTTTGTTTCAACCGCAGCTTAACCTTTCTTATCCCAGATTATTCCAAGCCCACTTTCTTATAGGTACAGACGCCCTGTCGACTACGGATAGGAGGAGTACTGTACCAAACTGTCGGACGATCGGCAAAGAAAAGCGCATCTCATCGTCCTCCGTTTCAAGCCAGTTTAACGATGCCCAGTGAACTCAACGTATGATATTATAGAAAAGAACTGTTTAGTGTTGTCTTCTCACTACAGAAGTTTTAAAAATACGGGTTTCGTTATCCATCACCATATGACTGATAATCACCTGCTGTTGCTTTATCATTTCGTAATAAGCAACACGACAGGTCCGGCTACGCCCGCTGGAATTTATTTGTTAATAGTTTTTTTCGCCAACTATAATATATAAGACGGGAAAAACAAACATACTGCCTGATTATTTGAGTAGCATCCGAGCGAAAGCTTCCAAACGTCTATTTCTTGAAAAGGAGAAAAGGAAACTCGACTGTTACCAAAAAAATTTTATTTTAAACAAAAAGAAACCTTAATAAGCAAAGAAAATTGCCCTAGATTAAAAGAATTAGTTTAAAGTGGTCTCAAGGGAAAAGCCATAAAAAAGTTTTCCCTAGTATTTTCAATAAGAAAGTATTGTACTATGCAACCAGAAAGAAACCTGTTATACAGGTCCCAGATAGCATGATCTACTCAGTTATAGATCAGTTCCATTCTTCACTTGGAAGTGAGCATGGAGGACAGCAGAGGACTGAAAAACGAGTCAGAGAAAGATACTTTTTCCTCATCTAAGTAAGTTTAGCTGAAAGGAGTAACTTTCCCAGTGCGTGTCGTTGCTGCCTAAGGTTAAGGTCCTAGGCCTCCAAAAGCAGAAAATAAACAGATGGCCTCTTCCTTATACTCCGTGTTCTAGCAGTACATGTGGTAGTATAGGAAAACTTCCGCCACATGTCAGCTTGTCAGCGGTGCCAACACACCATTCTCGTTCTTCAGAGATGGTTTTGGACAGTTATTGCGAGATTAGTCCTTGTAAATCAAAGAAACACGAGCCCAAGAATTCTGCTCGAAGCCTTTACAAGAAAGAATAACTATGCCGACGATTCCGGTCCAGAAATTAAGCTCGGACAATGCCCTCAGAATTATTCAGCGCCTTCAAAGAGCTATTGTAAGCTGGGAGCATAAAAAAAAAGTTAATGATTCTGCTTTATAATTATAAAATGAAGAATTTGAAAATGAAATGGCAGATATTGAAAATTCTCCGTCCGTCATTGGTTAAAGGATAATCATAGAGAGTTGGTCAAAATTACCCTATCTTTTGCTCAAAAGCCTATTAACACATCCTTTATAATAGATCAATTGGATCATCTCCACATTTGTTCCTACGATGATACCATTAAAGAACTTCCCTACGAAGATGCCTGACTATGTTCTCTCATTTACAATAAAATGCGACAAAATAGAAAATTTCATATCAGATGAGGTAGATGCCGTAGTGGAAAGAATGGAAGCAATTAAGAGACTTAGCTAGAGAAAAATCTAGAAAAAGAAAAGAAAACCTATGGAACAGCAACACAAACTGCCACAAAAGAGAATTAAAAGTGCCGGGTGATTATGTTTTTGTAAATGCCGTAAAGAAACCAGAACAAAGCTCTAAATTGAACAAAAGATTTGAAGAACCTTTTATTGTAAATCAAATAAAGGAGCCGAATAAGCTTATGCTTTCTTGTTTAAATTCAACGAATTTATTTCCGGGTCACCGGGATAATGTAAAAATAAAATCAGAGAAAAGATTACAGATCTCATTTTTCATTTGATAATGTATGAAATTTGGAATCCAGATGCAATTCAAGAAACATTTGATTCCCCGAAAAGTACAACAGAAAGAACCAGTATGGAACCTGAAGAAGTAGATCGACAGGTAGCCATGACTGAAGAATCTTCCCAACCACTTCCTTCGTGGATTCCCCCTAATTTTCATGAGAACACAAATGTTATAACCAGAGGATTCCCACAAGAACAACAGATCCGTGTTAGAAGAAACCACAAGACTTCTTGAACCAAAGATACCTGAGTACTCCTCAAGAAGTAGATTGATGAATTCTACTCCCCAAACAAAAGAACTCTAGTAAGAGGATATAGACCGTCTCTTTCACCAATCAGACAAGAGGATTCATATGGATTCAGACAGCTCTGGAACACGAGGAACAGCCGTGTCATGCCAGAAGTACAAGAGGATTACTTCTGGTAACGACACTTGCAGATGGAACTGTGGGAACTATGTGCCAAGTTCTTGTGCCGGAACACCTTCCCAAAGATGATGTGCGTCAACCACCTCCAGAAGGGAACATTCAGGAATCATCAACGTCTGACGCACCAAAGAAGATGATAGAAAAGAAAGATCCTGTCGTATAGACCTCCACCACAATTAGAGGTCCGAGCGGATGTGGAACGAATGGAGTACAAGAAGTCAAAACAAGAGAAAGAGAGCATGAATCTCTTCAATCTCTACCATCAAGAAACGGAAGAAACAACAAAAGAGTCATCTGAAACAGAATTACAGAGACCTCCAGTTGTTTTGCCATTGGAAATGACTAGAAGAGGAAATAGACTCTAATTTGCCTCCTAAGAGTTAAAATCTCTTAGATTTATAAAATTTTTGTAAATTAAAATCTTTTATTTTATTTTATTTTGTTTTATAACCTTTAGGTTTAAAACTAAGATTTTTTATTTTCAATATTTGATTAGCAAACATTTTACCTTTTTCTATTCTTAATCATTTAGTATAAGTTCCCATATTTTTATTATGTCCGTTACGAATTCGGATAAAATTTTTTTTTTGCCCCCAGGGTCAGTCTTTTCTTTATAAAAAACTTAAAAAACATAAAAAATAGAAAAAAATTTAAATTACGTTCGTAAAATAACGTTTATGTACTTTTATTTACTTTTTATTTATTATTATTATTATTTTTATTTTAAAAGAAACACAAAATTAACCATCGAAGTATTTTCGTTTTAATATTTTAGAATAACTGAGTTTTCGACAATCAGCTTGCTTTTATTAATATTAAGAATTCTTATTAATTTTTAATTTTGATTTTAATCAGAATTAGCCTTATGTATAATTGACTTTGCATAACTATTATTAGCCTGATCAGCTTTATTAATATTAATTAGCATTATTATTATTAATCTTTTAATTGAATTTATGTCTGATTTCAGTTATAGTCGAAAAATGCTAAAATTTTTAAGTTTACTCTAAGAAAATCTAAATTTAAATTTTCAAAATATTGAAATTCAGTATGTTTAAGATTTATTATCTTTAGTTTTATTATCCAATATCCAATATAAATCTGATTTCATTTTATGAAGTTCATTTTATTTAATTATTTGATTTCATTAATTTAAATTTATTATCAACCAACATTAAATTATGTATTCAAATTTTAAATTTGTAATATTAAGAACTATTATGAAGGCGTAAATACGCTTAAAATGAATGTTATACATATCAATTAATTATTGTAATTTTACTGTAGTAAAAAGTCAACCTAATTTATTTAATCGAAGTAATAATCATTTCAGACTGTAATGAAAATGTTACGTCCAGTTTTTTCATTACTTTCTTTACCTGCAGTCTTATCCATCTTCACTAACATTAATGAAGAAACAAGAAGTACTGCACGGTATCATTGTATCACTCGTGAAGGTAAATTTTATTGAAAATAGCTTGACTTGATTGTATCTGTCGGAATGCCCATCCCAGAACATTGAAAACTTACTATTTTAGAACCACTAAAAAGATAGCATACGGGTTTAAAAGAAAATTTTTACCTGCATTTATGATAATTTTTTAATATTTGCCATAAATCAACGAGCACATAAATGGGAATTTTCAACTCATTAAAATTAGAACTAAAGTAATATCCCTTAAATCTAGGCTGAAATTTAAAAAGCTTACCCATGGGTTCGACTCCCAAAACAAGATTTTCAAAAGAGCCTGCTTTCGGAATTGGGAGGAGATCATTCTTAATATTTTAGTTTTTGGTAGCGCTACTGATAATAACACAAATCTAACATTTTTAAGACAAAAAGATAAAATATATTAGGAACTTCTGCCGAGTACCCTTCAAATTTTATTAGTTGATCGAACCTTAAAAGAACCAATTGAAGCTCCAAAGTACCCCCGACAAATTGTCCAGACATTCACAATTAATTGAAATTTCCAGCAAACAGTCACTAGGCTACCCACAACATACTCAATCAGCTAGGTATTATCAAATCATTACTTACATTAGCTGAACATTCAGTAACAGTTCATACAATGATACACTCAATTAGCTTATCCACTCATATACAGATTAGCTAAAAACAAGATAGACACTAATGACCAACCTTTATCACGCCATCTTTTTGTTACCATATATACTGAGGAAATGACACAACCACAACAACTACATCCGATCATACGCCATTAGAAGCGAACCAACATACCATTCATTTTTGACACATACTCATGGGATATAAAATCAACCACTAGATCCAGTTTGAAATGTAATTACATAATTCCCCATTCATTTCCAAATCCCGAAGAAAATTCATTTCATATAAGTTAAATTCCATTCCCAACATTCATTTCCATTAATGAAACGTTCCCGTTCGAATAATGTATAATCGCACCGGAATAATTTATCCTTTTTCAGTTAATTATAGGTCCAGCGAAAAATATACTTTCACAGCTACACAAAGCCTCCGGCCCCCGATTTACGGAAGGTATCCACCGACTATTGTCGCAACAATAGGAAAACAGCAGTTGCCCTCAATCACAACCTTTTACATCCATTGATGACAAAACCTGCTTGCTATCGCTTTTGCTTAACTATACTACTAATTTTCTCGTCATGTCTATAAACTATTCTAACATCAAAAAACCTTTCACCAGTAACCCTGGACATGTTCACTATTATATACTTTTCGCCCAAGAAACATAATTGAGGGACCTTCTATATCCTTGCGGAAAAAAGACCTCATTCCGATACCAGCTATATTATAATAAGGTTTTTATTTTCCAATATTCCTCCACGCGTTGTACTTACCTCTGCCTTAATTATCAAATTTAAAAATCCCACCTCCTCATCTTACGAGAAAAATATTTCATTTAACTTCCACTTAATTGGCTCAATTCCTGAATAAGTTTTGTTTAGGTTTTTTTAACTCCATTGTTGACTTTGCCAAACATCTCTTCAGCATTGTTCCCAAAATTTCAAATAATGAAAGAAGTCCAGTGGAATAAGGGAGACTAGACAGTATTAATAATACCATCAACCCATTAACTCCATTACACTCATTAAACTAATTCCCATATAATCGGGTGAGGGAACAACTAGTGTTTATGTTTTAGTTCATTTCATCATAGTAAAGTGTGTTTATTTGACTTGGTCTTAAATAGAAACATGCATGGTAGGAAAAATGGCTTTTTGACAGAATTAAAATCCAAAACCCCGCAAGCATATTCCATTGCATAGACGTATACCATGCTCCTCGTCATTAGAGCGTAACCTCAGTTCAAAATCATCCCCCATCAGGAATGCAATGACTCAAACTTGACACCTTGGTACCAAGCCTACCCTATAATTTAAAGGGCATTATCCATTGAATACTGCCAATACCCTCGCTATGCCCACACGCTAATTCCATCATAGCCGCGCATCTACTTCTCAGACGTTGGAGATTATATTCCTATGTATTCTTAACTTGGGAATTCTTCCTGATCACAACATTAAACCACGAAGTCAAATTATAGGTTTGAGATGATATTATCATGTTATAGTACTTAATGAATTAAAACCTTATTGAAATTTAATTTTTCTGTACGGCAGATCCAGTCCTTCATGGAAAACAATCTCGCTGTTTTATTTTGAACATCAAGAAAACATTGCATTTGCTAGATGTTCTTAAAAAGCACTATATATTTAAAGAAAGAATCTCGGCTTTAATATCTTTTTTAACGCGCCTGAATGACACTTTAGATCAAAAGGTTGGAGCAGGATGTTGAAATAAGTTCGTCTGAGATCATAAATCCAAGGTCTGGGAATCTTTCATGTTTCCTAAAAATCCATTTCCTAAAAAATCCATTCCTAAAACCATCCAGATCCAAATGGATTTAACGATTTGGATATTATTTCACAATTCATCGTTCTGTCAGTCAGACAGTCAGAGAGAGAGAGAGAGAGAGAAAGAGAGAGAGAGAGAGAGTCTGTTTGTCAGTCTGTCAGTCAGTCAGTGAGAGAGAGAGAGAGAGTCTGTTTGTCAGTCTGTCAGTCAGTCAGAGAGAGAGTCAAAAAGAGAGGTAGAGAGAGTGAGAGAGAGAGAGAGTGAGAGAGTAAAAGAGAGAGAGAGTCTGCTGTCAGTCAGACAGTCGGTTGTTAGGGAGGGCGAACATATAGTCATTAAAGATATGAAATTTTATTTAGAGAAGTGAAACCTGCATATATATACATTTATTTTGAAATATTATATCATATTATATATATATATTATATATAATTATATAATGTGCAAAATTGTATACTGATTTGGTCTTTTTCCCATCTTAAATTTATAAAATTGGAATGTTTAAATATAAAGACAGATTATGCATTAGTGAGACAAGCAAAGATGTTTCTCACTTAAAAAAACATTTCCACCGCTTGAAGCAAAGGTAACAATTGAATTGTTAATACTTTAAATAAGTAATAAGTGAATAATATAATAATAATATAGTAATAATAACTAATAATAATAATGCAATAATAATAATATAATATCTTGTTAAAATAATTCTTAACATGGCGGAATACGTCTGGACGTCCCGCCTTGGCTCGGAATAACGCCCCTCAGTCATCTGCGACTGCGGACTGTGCAGTTCATCAGAGGCCGAAGCCTGTTTTACTGCCTCATATCTTACTATGTAATCTACCTTGTTTTTGAAAAATAAAGAATGATTGCCCATATCTTCATGAATATATTTGTTAATTAATATTTTTTTAAGTATTATTCGTAATTAATAATAATATTAATCATTAATATCACTTTTTATATTTTAATTAATATACCCAATATAATATTGCTAAAATTTTTGATTGTGATTTAATGCACTATAACATAATATCTATTGTGATAATATGTTATATGAAATACGACACTAATTGATTCTTAATTACAGCTTAATTATTTTTTAAAAAATTGCATGTAACTTATATCGTATTTCCTATTATTCTTTATTTAGGTTTTTTAGAAGACTATTTTTGTGGAGATTTTTTTGGATGTTTTGGAATTTGAAGGATATAAATAAAACTCTCAGGAATTGTGCGTTTATTACCCTAAGTCTGGTGCTAAAGAATAGAGGGTCACCAGATATATATATATATATATATATATATAATATATATATGTTTATATATATAATAATATAGTATATATATATATACATATATATATTATTATATATATATATATATATACATTTAATATATATTGATATATATATATATATATATATATATTATATTCCATCTTAAGAATTCACCTTTGTTACGTATCCCTTATTCCATTTTGATGTACGTTTCACGAAAAATCACTTTATAAATCCAACCCACTTCACTATTTTATCTCTTTGATTCTATATCCTCACCCACAATAGTTTTTAAAAATCCCTTTATATACGTATAGACTCTTCCTTTAACCCTGTTTGGTGATATTATTGTTTACCAAAATACGCTTCTAGAGCAAGATATATATCGCTTTTTTCACCGTCGAATACCTTTTAATCGTTAACTCACGGTGATATTCTTTCGATATATTACTATACTCATTTCTATTTTTCAGTCACTGGTCTATTATCCAACTCTAAGACATCCTTTTTATTTATACCCCATTTTCTACAAAAATACATCCACTCTTTCACTCCTAAATCGTATAACAGTCTGCTATCCATTAAAGCCTATTTCACATCTACCCCCCTTTTCATAAACTCAACTCTAGGCTTTTTCTATTTAATTTCTGCCCCTGTGACTACTGAAAATCAATAATTCCTATCCAAAATACTAAAAAAAACTACCTTATAGAGCATTCTTCATTACCATGACAAATAATAAAATTTATATTTTCCCCTTAAATGATATCGATTTATTATCATCGCCAATCCATTAGGATCACAATTTATCTTCTTTATCTATAAACTACGCTCTCAACTTATCATTATATCGTAAATATTAATGGTCAATGTATAATTAGACATTTGATACTACTCTCACTCTAACACATTTATTTCACGTCTCTCTCCGCGCTTTAACATCTCTTGAGTATCCTATCACATTCCTAGCTAAAAACAATAGAGTTTTTCTCTCAAATACTGATAGGTGTCTTTATGAATAGTTACTTTTAATTCCTCAAATGATAATAGACAAACTTTATTATTTATTATTTATCAGCCTATTTTCCTCTCCGATAAAGCCTATTTTACTCCGTATTTCTCAGAGAATGCTATCTCCTTTATTTTTTTTCGAAAGGCACATAAATTCATTTATTAAATAATAAGACCTAAATTCTCAGATCATAACTGATTTATGGTTGCAATCTTCTATTTTTATAATATTTCTGCTGCTCTCTTAGTATTTTATTTATTTTTTATTTAACACATCTATTGTGTTCTGATCCAAATTAATCACTATAGTAAGCAGAATCTAGCTGATTTTAACTTCAATATACCGTTAGAGTCCCATTTTTATACGCTAAATATTCTCCATTTATCATTTGCCATATTCATAAACTCTGCAACATTATATGTGATGAATAATCTTACTTTTATTTTCCTGTAACCCTCAATACCCGTCTCACAATTTTTTCCAATTGTATTTCCATAGATATGCCACATACTCCACATTACTCGATCATCATCCATAACTGTCTCATTTTTTAGAATCTCAAATATTCCAATATCCCTTCACTGGATCGTCTTTATTTATTTTATGCTTCTAATAATACCTATTTTTATTCATTGTTCAACACATTCTCATCGATATTTTCATTCCAATTCTCCGTTTGAGATATTCATTTCACATTAGCTACAAGCTTAATTCTTGCCAATTCCCGATCAAAACAGGGTATAGTGACCTACGCATATCATTACGCATTGAATCGAAAACCAATTTCCTATTTTTTTTACATTATCCCCTTCTTTGATATTCGGAATTTTATTACCTCTTCTGAATTATAAATTGACCTTTTTTCCTTTTATTATTTTCAATCCTAATACTCGACCATTTTCTACAGATTCAGGACTTTTCGCTACTAACCCAAACCTCTTTATGAATGATTACTACCTCTCCGCCGCACTCACCAATTAATACTATAAACATATAATTAACTCAATCTATTATATATAATTACTTATGTCTCCTTATTTCTATCTACTATCTCATTTTTATAACACTTCTCTATTTAAAATTCTCTATTACACCCTCACCCCTCCCCTCACCTTTAATTCTATTGAGTGACCAGATATTCAAGACCTCAATATAATCCACCATTCTTAAGTCCAAGAAGAAAGTTTTCTCGATTGTTAAAAAACAAAATATTGATTAATTTTCTGTAATTTAAATGACATTTTAGCTAACTTAAAGAAAATAAATAAAGTACTTTAAAAATTTAAAATGTCAGAAGAATGTGATGTAATTAAAATTCTTTATTTCAGTCACGTGTAAGTCCTACGAAAAGTTCTTCTTCTTCCCCCAACTCTCCGAACACAAGCTTTGATTCAGCCGATTCTCCCTTCCACTCCCAAACAGTCCATTCACCTTATTCCATTTCCGGAACTCCGACCATGGGATACATGACTCCCAGCTCACCCTATTCTCATCAAACTTCTCCTTTCAATAACCCTCATAATTCTTGAAAAAATTCCATTACATCTTTCGTCCCGTACACATTGAACTTATTAATCTTTGGAATGTCCCGAATAAGGACACACCGTTCCGCATGCACACCAGACTCCGAAGATTCACCGATTCAGATTCACCGCCATCACTCACACCATCATCCGAACTTGTATACAACGAGTCTATACTCTTACTTTTCATTCTTCTTTCATGCCTTCTATTTCTCTGTGTTTTCTTTTTCTTCCTCTCTTTCTTCTCTTTCAGTTTCATTTTCTCGTCCTCCACATCAATCAATCCATTTTTCTCTTGCACCTCCATCTCTTTCTTCTGACGTTCTACCATAGGAGTAGAGGTCATTTTTTTCTTTGTTCCTATCCCGTTCACTCCTATCTCATTCGCAAATCTCTTATTCATTATGTCATCCATTCTTGCCACCATTCTCTCTTCCTTTCGTTTCTCCATTTCTTGCATTCCCTCTTTCATCTCTCTCAACTTATCTATCAACGCCTCATTCTCATTTTCCTTCTTCCTTAAAGCTTCTTTCAATCTGTTCACTTCCAAACTCTAACTCCTCCCAAACTACCTCACCCTAAACCAAAAAATCTAAGCATCTCCCTCCCTCTCCCCTCGTCTTCATTTTACTTCAATATTCACTCACTCTCTCTCTCTCTCCCTCTCATGCACACAAACAGTGCATTCCATAATCCTCCCCCCCACCCACCTCCCCAAATCCACCATCCCCTTCCGCAAACCCTCCACAACCCCCCACAAAAATACCCACCCCAACCCCCCCCCCCCCCCTCCCCCCTCCTCCACCCCCCCACCCGCCACCCCCCCCCCCCCCCCCCCCCTCCCACCCCCTCCCCTCCCTCCCCACCCCCCAACCCCCTCCCAACCCCACCCCCCCCCTCCCCCGCCCCCTCCCCTCCCCACCCCCCCCCCCCCCCTGCCTCCCCTCCTCCCCCCCCTCCCTCCCCCCACACACAAAAAAAAAATCCTCGACCCAATGTAGGCTAAGGCCAAAAAAAAAAATTTACTAAGGGAATTATAAAAAAAGGTCATGGTCAGGTAAAAAATTTGGAGCTCGAAAAAGGTCTAAAAGGTCAAGTCCCAAAAAAGTGAAGGTCAATAAAGGTCAAGGCCAAAAAAGGTCGCTCCTGCGGCGCACGTTTTAGGTCCAAGTATCCGGGTTGTCTACTAATACTTCTCTTACAGTCCTCGGAACATACCTGATCCATAAACGCTTTGTTACACAACTTCCAAACTCCATCAATCACCATCTCGAATTCCGTTCTTTGATCATTTCACCAGTACATTCATATATACCTGCAGATTATATTCCTTCAACTTTCTTCACTCTACCCATTACCACCTCCTTACTAATGACTCATCCCCAATATACCTATCCTTTCTTGCACTATCCAACCCAACATACATTCACTATCGAAGCTCTTCGTTACTTGCCAACTGTGATGCAGATTTATGGAAAGTGTTCCCTCCACGCTCCCCTCACGTCATTTCATCAGTTACGAAAAGACCATCCCTATTCATTATTCTTAGCAGATTCCCTTATTCTCATTTCTTAACCTTTCGCGGTTCCTTCCAGAAGAGCTCTCTATTGCCTTGAAAACTCCCCATTTAATCCTTTCTTTTACAAAACTGTTCATTTACTCTTTTTTCCTCCTACGATATATATTTATTATAATATATATATATATATAATTATATATATATATATATATATATATATATATATATATACTATATATATGATATATTATATATATAATATATACTATATATATATATATATATAATAATAATATATGTATATTTAATATATATTATATATATATTTTAGTATTCCTTTTATTCCTCATAAAATTCCAAACATCTTCTTCTTTTGAAACTCATCATGGCTGGTTTGTTTAGTACATTTATACCACGCCCTGTCGGTTTTTTACTTTTAACGCTTTGCAGGTCACCTCTTCATGTCCCACTATGACTCACTGGTTGAAACATTCTTTACTTCCTACTTTACTTAGCACATCAACATACTTCTTTTTGCACCGATTACGCGAACGCGGCTTCCCTTCAGTTGCTGTCCAGAGTATTTCAGTTACCTCACGTTGTCACCATTCAGCCTGGATTTACTGCGCAACGCGCTTAAATACTTCATCCCCTTATTACAGTTGTTTTCACTGTAAGCTTCTTCCACTTCTAATTCTACCACTTCCTTTCCTTATCACCTTCGCTTCTCCACCAGGCGCTCCACTAACTCTCAAAGTTTTATTACATAAAACAATCTAAAGATCCATTAATCCCATTCCTAACCACCGCACTGAGTTTACACTCGAACTACTTCCTTCAACGATCTTCTTCGACCAACACAAAATTAAATCATACTTTTCACTTTGATACCACCTCTACACTTCACATAACTCTACTAGTATATTTATGAAGCTTCTTGTGTTTAAAGAAAGTATTACACACCTACCTCTCTCCTC
Source organism: Trachelipus rathkii (assembly GCA_015478945.1). Lineage (NCBI taxonomy): Eukaryota > Metazoa > Arthropoda > Malacostraca > Isopoda > Trachelipodidae > Trachelipus > Trachelipus rathkii. Next base: position 24,174 of record JABUQX010104731.1, on the reverse strand, counting down.
ACAATATACGCACACCACACGACATACACACACTGACACACACATCTCTCATTTTCTCATGGCACCCCCAAAATCCCACTTGCCATATTTACTCAGTTATCCTGCTATTTTTTGATCATTCTACCTCCACGACCATCTTAGTGGTTTTCACGATCCAAGTACACATTCGACTGAAGCTTCCGTACTCACCCCACCAAAAGCATCATCAGATTACTCCCCAAAAAATTCGCACTCTCTTCAACATTACCCTCAGTATTAAACCATATGTCACAACCACACATAACCTTCTGACCCTTTCAAACTTAAATTTAGTACTATTCAGACTATTTCTAGAAGTACTCAGTCAGCCATACATAAAGACTGTCCCAGACCGCTCCAGCGCTTGTCCCACAAGCGTCACGCCACAGAATTGCAACTGCCTCTCTCCCTCTCATCTCCTTTTCCCCCCAGCACATACACATTTCACAGCACACCATGCTGTATAACATCGTTTTCCTTTTCATGTCTTTGTTGGTGGGGCAGTCGTTACGGCGAGCATACATCAATTTCATTTGACCCTTTTCTACATAACCAACGTCATCATTGCCTCTCTCCTACAAACATTTTATTATCACTCTCTACAATAATCTTGGTCTTATGCCTGCAAATAGAACACTTTCTGTCGAAGAGTTTAAGACTAGTAAAAAGGACCTGCATTTCGGAATCACGACCTTCTCCGAGGGCTTTGCCCATTTAGCGGGTTTCCATGGCAAAAGCTCACCATCGCCACCCATCAGGAAACTGACTTTTTTACCACCTTCCCTTTAGTCACCTCTACGACACGCAGGACATTACGAAGTGGGCAATTTTTCTCCCCCCACACATAGCGGGTAAGAAATGCTTAAATAATGTGGTTTAAGCGTGATACTTGAAGAGAAAATAAAGGTAAATTTACCTTCTGTGACCGTATAGGATAAATAAGAGCCCTTGTAGATATACTATATATATATATTATATATATATATATATATCTCATATTACATTAATATATATACTATATATATATATATATATATATATATATATATATATTATAATATAGTATATATATATATATATTATATATACTGATATATATATATATATATATATATATTATATATACTATATATATATGAACTGTTTAATTTAATGTAGAATGTTTTTGAAATAGTGGTTTTTCAAGCGCAAAGATATGATAATTTGAAGGACTATCACTAAAGCGTTTTTCACACTCCATTTTCCGATGAAAGGAGAGTGAGCGAATAAACAAAGGGTCTTACTTAGAAAGCATTATTAGAATACTCCACGCTCAAGAAGAAAACAAAATGTGTGTTGCCGTCCAGGAGAAAGGAACTCTTCTTCTATAGGCACAAAGAAGACTCAATTTTAAAGAGTTTAAAGACCTTTCGCCTTTCCTATGTGGCTAAATTCTGCGTTTCCCAATCTACTGATCTTTCTTATAATTTGATGTTAGCTCCGTTCGTCTAAATTCCAACTCTCCAATTTTTAGTTGTTAAACCACTTTTTAAATTCATTATAATTTGCACTAGTCCTTTGTCCACAATTAATTACTTAGTTTAAAATAATTTAGCTCAAATATTCTTTCTTGGTTACGAACAATTATTTGCATAGTCCTCATCTGATATTTCTCAGATGCTCCGCCCGTAGTCTATATTAAGCGACACAAGGCTTATATATTATCACAACAAAAAAACACATTACGTGCAAATATAACTATGCTAAGACTGAAACAAAAACGTAAATAAAGAATTTGTTTTATCTTGTTCTGAATTTTCTTCTAGATAAATTTATACTTATTTTGATTCAATCTTTTCCCACAGACTCGATCAACGCTAAACCTAAATTTCTAAAAGATGAGTCCTCGATTGCCATAACGTTCCACTGAATCACAGTATCTTGTTGTGTTATTAACTCTATCTTGTACGACATCATATTCTTTTGTGTTGTAAATCATTATTAATGTTTTTTTCTCCAACTGTCTTCCCACCAAAACTTAGTTAGCTTTTTCTCTTTTTTTTTTTTTTATTTTTCTATTTTTTCAGTTCTTTTTTTTCCTTTTTTTTTCATTTTTATTTAACAAGTGTAATTCAAATAACCTCTCATAAACAAGATCCTCTTCTAAACAAAAACTACAAAATAACTAAACAGATATCATTTAAACGATGAACTAATTATCTCCATAAATCTCACAGAGTAAGCAGCTCAGATTTTGGCATTTATTATTAACTAAAAGATATATTTACAGGTGATGTTTTAAGTTACTGATTTTATGAAATCGATAGATAATGATATCATGAACAGATTAAGTTCAATAACAATTTGAAGCCTACTAACATAAAAAAAAAAAAATAATAATAAATTAAATATATATATAATATAATATATATTATTTATATGTAATATTATATAAATATATATATTACATATAATTTATTTTCTTCTGTTCTGAAGCCATTGTTCTTCACACATCCATCCCTAACCTTATATTTGACGAACCCAACTATCTAGTCGGGATCAAATCAATCAGCGATCATAATGAGCTTTATTTCCAGCTGGTGTACCAAGACATTTTTCGGAGTTTTATATTTAGAAAAGAAAAATACGCATATATTTTAGGATATATATTGTAGGAATACGTGCAAAACGTCAATGCGAATATTAATTATGAAATAAGACAAAAACGTATTTTCTTCAAGCTAGCTCGACTTATGACAGTTCATTCTCTACACCCTAGGCCGCTATACTCAATTCTAATAATTCATTAGTAAGAGCCTTCGTACAACTAAGCTCATAATAAGAGCTTACTCAGACCACCAGAAATAACGGGCAGAAAAGCACAATCAGGGAGTCGTTGACTTTATCAAGTAGATCTGCTATAAATCTATATACGTTACAAGCAATAAATGACGTCGAACATTGGTTATTAAAAGGTCATGTTTCCTCCTTGTTGGAGACTCTTTTAAAGTGTAGATAATTTGAGGCACAGAGACGATACCCATTGCTTGATCCGCTACATAGTACTAAAACCTCGCCTTCTTACATTTTTTCTTCCATTTCTTTCTTGATGACAATCTGAATCACTTAATATCAAAATATCTATACGCCATCTTGACCATATAACTTAACATTCTCTACCTTTCAGTGAAATTTACGTATTCATATATATACTACTCAGACTCAATCCATACTTTTCTTCTATATCAGGTATACTTACTCAGCCTAGTATGTAGTACGTATATAGTTTCCACTAGAGAACACACTTCAACTACACGTATATTATAACATCTACAGCTTTAACCGAATACCATATTATTTTAATAAACTTTAGTAAAATAAAATCATACATGATCATACATAATAAAATCATACACATCACTTTAAACATCCTATACTCTAATTTTATATTATATAGTTCTATTCATATTATAACATATATTTAACTCCCTGTTCTTCACAGCCTAACACTAAAAATCTCTCTTAATATTACGTATTTGACATTATTATCCATCTGTCTCTTAATTATCAATTATTTTCTCACATAACCTCAGTACACTAACCTACCTATGAATTGTTATACACTACATTATACTGGTAAACAACATTGAACTTATTAATTATATATTAATATATAGTAATAAAGCCAAAAATCAACAAGACAAGCAAACAATCATGATTTTTTTGAGGCAAACCAACAAGTGAAAAAATCAGTTGAAAAGACAATCAATTGATTGTTTCTCCGTCTCTTCCCCTAGGACTTCCTCAACTAAATCAGTTACTTATCTATGCTTGTACACTACAGCATATCCATTAAACATAGGATAAATATAATACGAACGAGAAAAGGACTGTACTAGGAGAACAGACAAGATTACCGTTCCCTTGACGCACACAATAATTAGATTAAAATAATAGATAGAATAAAATAATATAGCTAATAATCAGGGTTGGGGAATTTTTGACGCGTAAAAAAACATCAATCATATTGTAGACTTTTTTATGATTGATCTCGTATCTCCCCGCGATAATATAATTTGTAAACATGAACTTTATTTTTTAAGTCTTGATATACTCTTTAATTTATTCAGCACTAGGCCCTTAGCTCAATGAGTGCAAAATCTACATAGGCTATAGACTATGAAAAAAATGAAGAACAACATTAAGTGCAATGTCCTAGATCTTGTCAAATAACCGTTGTAGTGAAATTGTGCCATCAGAAATAAAGAAACACTGTCTTTGAAACACCAAACTTGTATCCTTATTACATAATCTTATATGGTTAGAAATCTTGTAAACAGTCAGTTGAGCCTCTGACGTACCTGATATTATTTATTACAACTGTAAATTTCCTATCTTGAGATTGAGGTTACATTAAAGTTTACCAAAAATACAAATATTTCCTGTTCCAAAAAATCATGATTCTTTGGAGCAAAAAATCAAGTTAAAACAAAATCGGTTTAAAAATCAAATGGATTTTTTCACATAGCCTCCTCTTTGATAATAACGATCTATTAGTAATATAAATAATAATAAAATCAATATATAATAATAATAATAAAACTAAACAACAGTAATATATGATGATACAATACTATTTCACATTTATCATGATATATTATATAATACAAGTGACTAAAAATAATAATAAGTAATAATAATATATATAATATAATAATAATGATAATGAATAATATATTTAATAAAATAATAATAATGTAATAATAATTAATAATATATAGTATAATATAAACACTAACAATAGTTATATAATAATATAATACATTAATATAATAATATCAATAATATAATAATAGATATAAGAACAGTATTACAACTTAATAGTAACCGAATAATAACAAACTTAAATAATAAGAATCCATTTATAATATAAATCAATCAAAACTTAATCTTGAGATTTTGACTCTTTATCAAAGAAGAACAAATTATAAGTAAACCATTAACAGCGTTAAAATACTTTCATTTCTAAACTTTACTCTGACAACTCCACTTAACCTTTTCTTCTTGACATTTATACCTCAAACATTCTTGAAAGATATAATTAAGACTTCAAAACTTATTCTAGAAAAATCTTATAAGATGTAAATTTGAAAAAATAATTACTGAAAAAATAATTAGCAAACATTTTTCTGTATCTACCCCACCAAACTTAATCAATTCCGAACATATAAATACGATAATATCAAACCTCTTATACTTTCTATCATCACTCCTAACCCCCCTCACGCCTCGATTTTTAACACGTTTTCATTCTCAGATCATAAATCCTATTAAGTTCTGCAATCGGAAAATGTAAGCTTCGGATATCGGCTTGCATAATATTTTATAACTTTTTTTATCGCGCCCAAGCTTAAACACCTCTCCCATGCCTTGACCAATATACCGATATAACTGTATAATATGTTCTTGTTATAACCAATATTCTTTCAAAAAGCGGCCATTCAGTAAAAAAATGTCCTTACAACACCATTTATCTCTGACAACAAAAAACATTTATTATAATTCGAAGGTAAAATTTTAACTTATTCTCCCAATATTCCAGGTGTGAAAAAGCCAAGTAATACATCGCTTCAAGAAGAATTTTTAAAAGTATTTATTGCTTTATAAAATCACTAAACTATTAATATATATATACTATAAGATAATATATATATATATCATCCTATATATAATAATAATATATATATATCTAATTATACTATATTAATATAAATTTAAGTATTATATTATAGTAGCCTATCTTGCTAATAACAACAATCACTTACTATTATATAAAAATTTATTTTATTACTACTCATATTACCATAATATATTATATATATTATATCATATATATTATAAACAGACTTTTCATCATTTCTACTTATGTATCCTACTTGTTCGATATTAACTATATCATATTTCTTGTATCTAAACCTACTTCCTATTTTCTTTATTGTACTACAAAGTATAGAGAGGATATATATTTTTTGTATAAATATCTTTCTCTATTTTTCTTATGTTCTACAATTTGATTGAATAATATATTTTGTATTGAACTTTCCTTTCTCTTATATATATATAACTTATACATATATATTAAATTAATAATATTATACATATATATATAATTATAAATATAGTATTTATATAGATATATAGATATAATATAATATATATATAATTCCGAATAATATATAAGGATATATATATATATAAGATCAATATATAATATATATATATATATAGAATATATTATATAACAGAATCAAATACATTATAATACTATGTTACTTACTTCTATATAGCTATACGATTTATATATTAGATTGAGGGAACAAACTAATTCTCCATCGGCTATATTTTTACTCAGTCTCTTCGAGTCAATTTATCTTGCTCATTCTTCTTGCCATTAATATATATACAATACTGAAAGTTGAAGTCCTCATTAGGAAAACAGATAAATGACATTTTATACTAAAAGTAAATCCATTATTTTTATTAATCTCAACTGTAAATTATTACTAATGCAATCTAATCTGATTATTCATATTTTATTCAATTATTATCTTAATTCGTATTAATTCCACCATTTCTTATATTCCAATCTTCTCAATTATCCCTTTTAATTTATGATA
>JABUQX010104731.1:0-12500 GCA_015478945.1 Trachelipus rathkii | reverse complement strand
ATTATTATTTTAGTACTTTTAATAATATTTTGAATGTGAAATGTTTATCATCATTAATACTGTTAGTTTTAGTTTATTATTATTATTATTATTATTATTTTATTATTATTATTATTAACTATAATTATTACAGGGATGGCATGGAAAAAATCCAATTGATTGTTTAAACCAATTTTTTCAACTTCATTTTTTGCTTCCAATAAATGATATTTGTAGCATTTTTTCCTATATATATTTTAATTTTTTGTTCATTTAAGTGATTAGCTGCAATAGACATAAGCCGATGATAAGAATAAATCATAATAAAAGCTACTCTCTTACAAATTTCTACACTATAAAAATGTCAATAAAAGATGCAGTTTCAAACATGTTATTCTTTTATTCTGATGCAATACGTCATCAATATTACCACAATACATTCTGTTAATGTTTTCTTTATTTTTCATAGTCTAATAGGCCTATGTAAGATTTTGAACTCAGAGCTAGGCCTATAAAACAATAATACTATTAATCAAAACTTAAAAAAAAAGTGTCTGTTTACACAATTATATTTCTTGACATCGCAGAATCTCAGAAAAATCTAAAAATGATTTTTTTCTTCAAAAAATTCCCACCCTGATCATTACTATTATTAATTATTTTATTATTATTTATTATTTGTGTTGCAATGGACGAAAACGTTTCCCTAGTAGATCCTTTCTCGTCTATTTTCCTATATTTACCTTATTATTTAAGCATAACTATGTATTATTTAGTGAAAATAAAGCAGGGTGATGGCACGGAAAAAATCAATTGACGTTTTCACTGATTTTTTCACTGATTCAATTCTCTTCAATACTTTCCTGATGTTTTTCTTCATTTGAATTCTTGCTCCATATATATATATATATATATATTATAATATATATATATGTATTATAATATACTATATATATAATATAGTATTATATATCATATTATATACTATATAGTAATATATATATATATATATATATCATTATAGTATATACATATATATATCATACTTATAGTATATAATATATAATTTATATATAGAGTATATAATAATAATAAGTATATAATATATATATGAGTAGTTTTGTATTGTATATTCACTACAAATCTCCACAATACATGTTGTGAATAAATTAAATTATTTCACAGAAGAAAAATTTAGAATATATAATATCATAGCAAGGCTACTCTGTTCAAATTTCTACACTTTAAAAATGTCAACAAAAGAGTCAGTTTCAAAGACATTGCTGATTTATTTCTTATGTAATATAAAAATCTAACAAGTTTAAACAATCTTAGTGTTTCTGCTGTTTCATTGTGTCAAAGACTATAAGCCCTATTTTAAGATTTATTACAAATAATATAGGGTCCTAGGTGTTTAAAAATAATACTAATCGAACTTAAAAAAGTTGTTACAAATATATTTTCGCTTGAGTACCATTCCAAGCCAGTTGAAGGCCAAATTGATTTTATTTTCTAAAAAAATTCTCCAAAAAATCCCCCAACCCTGGAAAAAGTATTTTGATGATTGATTGATTGGATTTGTACGAGTTTCTATTAATTCTAAATTTTGATGATTAACTGGCCCATTTCGACCCAATTCATAACTTTTTTTTCTGGACTAATTTTTCGATTTTTTTTTTTTTTGTAGCGTCAAATGTTTGAACTTGAATCTGTTCATGTCATTATCTTACGATTCATAAATTGCAGTGACGTAAAACATCACCTGAAATAGCTGTGAAGTCTAAAAAGCCAAACTAAAGGAATGGTATGCAAGGAGGAATAGTCAAAGAACAAGTTACAGAATCTGGAGTGGAGACACTGGTTGAAAAAACCAAAAAAAAAAAAAAAAAACAAAAAAAGAAAAAAAAAGAACTAACGCGAACGGTGTGGGTAAGAAGTGAAAAAAAAATGAAAGAGTAAACGCGCTGCATAAGATTTAGTCACTCACTATAGATATGCTCAGGGTTGGAGAATTGAGGGGAGGGAGCTGGGGGAAAAATGCAAAAAAAAAGGTTGTAATAATGGGACTGTAATACATGGAGAGTGCCACGGAGGTGGTGCGTGGTAAATGATGAAAGCCGGGCCTAAATAACTAACGGGCGTAAGAAAAGCAGCTAGGAAAGGACAAAGAATAAGAGGTAAACAGTTATAGTGGGCAGAAATTCATGAAGTTAACAAGTGAAAAGTAAACGAATTGAAGAAAATAAAGTAAAATTAAGGAAGAGAGTGTGAACCAGAATGACCACAAGAAAGGCGAAAGGGCCTTAAACGTGGTAAAATTTGAGGTCGCGTGTCGTCGGAAGCTGCTGCGGACGGGAACTGGGCTAATGGCGTAAAGCTGTCTAAGTAAGCCTGTGTGAGTCGCTCACTCGCCCTCAGCGGAAGTGTTGAGTCTGGGGTGTGGGAAAAACGTGAGAAGCGCTTCAATAAAATGCAGATGTGGCGCTGTGAAAACTATGTATGACTTGTACATGGCTCCTGGATGTTGAAACTGTATTATGTATATATAGAGATAAGAGAGGATATAGATAAATATAAATATAAAATATGATATATTGGAATTGGATATTTTTGTATTTTTATGATAAGAGTTTCTTTTGTTAGTTGGTATATATAAGTATGTATATTTATATTTATATTATATATAATATAGAGAGATTATTATATAGATAGTATATATATATATGGAAGATGATTATTAATATATATATGATATTATACGTTTCTATGATGATGGGGATAGTGTATAGATGGAATGATTACCTTGGTGTGGTGGCAATTGCGAGTAGTAGAATAAATAAAATATTAATAAATAGCATTGTTATCCCGCAGGGTGGGGGTGATGTAATAGTAGATTGGTGCCTCACAGGCGTTATGGCTTGTTTCTGTTTGTCTTTGTTTGTGTGGGCGGTGAAGGTGACGAAAGGGAGGGTTTAGTGTTGTGGTGATGTGGTTCCCTCATTCTCTATCCACGGATCGTTTGGTCCAGAATGCTATTATGGTCAATGCTCCCTGAGTGTAAGTCGGGATCGCCGTGATGTGCTCGCCGTCTTAGGCTGTGTCTCCTCGATCAATATAATATCGTTTTAGTGAATCGTGTTTATGGCGTGACTATGTGTATAGTTCAGAGTGTATATGATATTGAGGATGTGATTAGTGGGAGGGTCTTAGGACTGAAGATTGAAAAAGACAGGGTGGGTTGTATATCACCTGAAAGACCTTGTTGAGCTGCTCAAAATGAATATGCTCTCTCTCTGTATTGATTATTTCATTAGTTGGGGGTGAAATTGGATGGTGCTGGTGTTGGTGGATAAATAATGATATGTTGTATTGGTGATGTGCAGGAGTGAGTGGCTATATAGGCGATTTTTTGTATGCTGTGATTTGTGGGACTATTGTTATAGCACTTTTGTAGATGTGAGGGTGGAGTGGTATCTCATTAATGGCATGATAGTGTTAAATGGGGTTAGGGTGATGTGAGAGGGTGTCTTAAGGTATGGTGTTTGTGTACAGATTATGGTGTACTGAGTTGGTTGATGTGTTGAATGATGTGTTGTTCGATGTGTGTGTGATAATCGGTAATTGGTGATGGGTGATTGTGGTTGGTGTTTGTGATGATGAGTTGCAGTATTTCTTGTATATAGGGGGTGTGGTGGAGTATCTAAATGGTGGTATAGTAGGAGCAAAATATAGAGATGGTTTTTTGTTTTGTTAGTATTACATCAAAAACGTGTTTTTTTTGTTTTTTTTTTTATTTATTTATTTGTTTTTTCTTCTAAGTGCAATATTTTAGCAATTTATTTTTGTGCTCAGGTGAGTGATAAATGAGATTGTGCTGTTGTGTTGGTTGTATAGTGGTTTTGTTTTTTTGTTTTTTTGTTTTTTGGTGGTGGTTGTTGTTTGTTTCTTTTTTTTGTAGATGGGTGTATTTTTGTGGTTTGTGTGGTATTTATGTGGGATTTGTATAATATAGAGCAGGCATGAAGTGTTTTTTTTTTGTTTATATACTGAGAGGGGTAGTGTTATTGTGATGATTTGTGGGTAGTCACAGATGGTGGTGTAAGTATGGTTTTTTGTTGTTATTGTAATTGGGTTGTTGTGAAGTATAGTAGTTGGTGAAGAAGGGTCTGAGTGTTTTTTTTTGTTATTTGTTGTTTTTGTGGTTGTATTTTGTCTCTATGTGTCGTGGTTTTCTTTTGGTTTATGGTATATTATGTGGTTTGATTGTATATGTCGTATTATTTTTATGGGGGTGTGATGGGTAATTAAGTAATGTATGTGATGGGCCTGGAGTGTTTCGTTGATAGTGTCAATTGGTGTAATAGTAAGTTGTATGGATATGGGCTTGGTTTTGTAGATAAGTTGAGAAGATGATATTGTCATTGTTTAGTCTCATATGTGATATATGATGTGTTGATTTTTTTATTAGATAGGATATTATGTAGCTTCTGTGTTTTCTGTTGGTTCTATAAGGTTAAACTCATAGGTTTGTAGGTGAACATATGTGGATAACGGTAATATATAATATTGCTGGGTGGATGTAGTCGATATATTGTATATGTGAAACCGATGACCTAGTCCGATTTAACTCATCGTGTTTGTTTTGGTTTTTGTTTTTTGTTTTTATTTGCGTCTGTTTTTGTTTGATTTTGTGATGTGTTTTTTTTTTTAAAATTTTATTGGCGTTATATTTGTCAAATGAATGTGTATGTGTGATAGATGTGCAAATTGATATGTATATGGTAGTAGAATGGGTATACAGTTGTTCTGATGTTAGTGGAATGATAGAGGTGATTGTGTCAAGCGGTGTTTAAAAGGAATAATAAGATAGCGGGGTGTTCGGATAGTGTATTCCGAAAAAAAAAACAGATGAGAGGTGCAATTATATAGAAAGATATGGCCACAGTGATGAGTGGAATAAAGTTGTAATTGTGATCGATAAAGATATTATGTGGATAGTATTGTATTCTATGATGAGATAGTATTATGATATGAATTATAGATATATATAGAGATGATATAGATATTATGATGAGATGAATATATGTATATTTTGGAGATTTGGTAAACATATTATTTGTAGATATTTTATTTTATATTATAGATTATTTTTACTTGAGTAATTAAGAAATTTGGTATATATTGTATATATAGAGTACTGTTATGAGGATTTAAATAATGTATGTGAGATTATTTTTATATGTGAACAGTGTTGGTGTAAGAAGTTAGATAGTGTTGTGACGTACAAGGCCAAGGTGATTGATAGTTGCTGGCGGAAAGATAAATACCGCGAAAGGTGTAAGAATATGGTGAGAAGATAAGGGAAGTCGTGGCGAAGAATAAGGAATAGGAGTGGGGGTGCGGTCGGAACTGATGTGAAAGGGACGTGAGCGCGGAGCGGAGAAACGTGTGCCAAAGTTGGTGCTTAACAGTGTGGTCTCCTGTTTAGTTAGTTGAGCGAAGTAGTTGAGATTTGGGAAGGTATGTGGGGTTTTGTATTTGAGGGCAAGAAGATTAGAGGGAAGGTGTGAGATGGTCATGAGGGAACTGTGGTGGTTGGTTTTTTTTATTTTTGTTGTTTGTATGAGTGTTGAGTGAGAAGGGTAAATAAGTGTGGTAATATTCTGCAGTATATATGTGAGAATTACTGTGGGGTTTATTGTATAATAGTGGTATTCTCTTGTTATGATAGTTATTACCTGTGTTTTTATGTCTCGGTTTAAGTTTTTGATGTTTGATTGTTGGTTTTGTTTTTGTGTGGTTTAGTGGGAAGGGAGTGTGTGTGGTTGTGGAACAATTGTTTTTTTAGCTGAGGTAGTGGAAGGATATTCGAGGATTTCGGGATGGAGATTGAATGGTTAGTTGTTATTGTCACTCTTCTTTTTTCTCGTGTGGTAGGTATGGTACTAAAAACGGGCCGCCGCAGAGCGACCTGATGTGGCCTGATCTCGGTGTGACCTCACTCTCGTGGTTGGCCAATCTTCTGTATGTTTAGTTTCCTCAAAGATCGGACCTGGGCCTTGTGGTGTGACCTGGGTATTGACGGTGACCTGTGTAGGCCTGGACCTGGAAAGCCTCCCTGCGAAGAAGGGCGTGTGCCTAGACGGATGGCGAAGCACCGTGTGTATATATTTTATTAATGTTGAAATGTTAAAAACAATTCGTTACGTAGTGTATGTGTCGGCCCTCTGTGTTGGTGTTGCACCTCTCTTCCTCGTAGTGTGTGGAGATGAGGTCGCTGTGAGTAGGGCTACCGGGGTGATCCTGTATACAGCTCGGTGCTAGACCTGAGTGACGTGGAGAGCATGGCTTATGACCTGTGACTCATGAATGAGTGCGGCTCGCTGTCTGGGTGATTAGTAACCTGGATATGTCGGTACCTCCCCGGGATAGTTCACTGACTCCGATGGAGTAATCCGAGGATCTGTACTGGGAACCGTAAGCAAGTGGATGGTACCGGAGTCCGTGAACGTGAACGCTGTAGTTCGAGTGTTATCCGAATGGTGAACGCTAATGTAGTGATGAACGGGTGCTCGAATTTATGGAGCACTCGCCTTACACACACAATCCACACACACACGACACAACGATCCAACACACACTAACACACACCCATATATATTATATATATATATAATAATACGTGTGTATCAATAACGCTATATATAATGACTTAGCACCGCGGCAGCTTTACACATTAGTCCGACCTTGCTCGTCAAGCCTGGAACCGTCATTGTACATCCAGTCGTGTAGCGAGGGTGCTAGCCGGGTGTATTAATTCAAGAAATAGAGTAGACCCAGATTGGAAGTACGACCGCGGGCCACGCTGGACAAGGTTAGGACCGTGAGCCAACATCATCCACGCGAAGTGTATGGATGTGAGAGAATAATTAATAAGGTGGTCTAGTCGAGATGTAACGAATAGCCCCGGGTAGTAGCCCAAGAAGAATAATAAGAATATAATGAAGAAAAAATAATAAGAATAAGTAAGAAAAGTAATAAGAAAGTAGTTGTGGAATTGGAAGGTATGTGAGAGTAAGGAGTATATAGTATATGTATATATAATATAATGATAATATATATATATATAATATGTTAATATTAATATAAGTGATAATAATATATGAGGGTATAATATAGATGAAATATATAAGTAAAAATTAATAATAGAGGATATTATTAAGTAATGACTACGAGAGTGATGAGAGAGAAGTCAGATGATAGGAAATAGAGATAAAAGAAGAGAGGTTAGAGAGGATGAGGAGAAGGATGAGAGAGAGAGAAGAGGAGAGAGGGAGAGAGAGAGGTATGGTTTGCTATAGCGGGTAACACCTCGATCGACTAGAGTTGCGAATCAATCATATTCCTACAGCTGTAATTAGCGGGAAATAGGTAAGATAAGACTATAGGAAGGAGTGTAACATAAGGAAAGAGTAAGGTTGAATAGGGTGTAAAAGTATAGTAGAAGGCCGTGGAAAATGAATAAGTAGTGCCAGGTAAAACACACTGTGGTCAAAATATAAGGTACAACGGGTATACTCATACGACTATATACAAGATATAGATATTATAGTAGAGATATAGATATAATAAAATAAAAGAATAATAAAAGATAATAACTATGATTATAAAAAAGGAGCTATAAGTATATATTATTAATAAGATGATATCACCCTCTAACATCAATAACTATCAGGAGACACACTCACACCACAGTACTACCAATCGCAGACACAACCACAACACGCACAACGGTCTACCTTATCAGTCGGTAAACTACAATCGTGATGAAATATTTTTTAAAGTGTAGATTCCAGCGATTTCTCGCGCCGGTAGAAGTGAGATAGTACTATACCGGAATATTTATTGATATAGCCTTTTATCAATATTGTCTGTATTCTTATAAGAAAAGTGACAGTATAATGATTTTCAAAATATTTACCGATCATAGTTTAAGATCATTATGATATATAATTAATATAATAATGATAATAAAACTGAATAATTATATATATATAGATAACGATAATCACGGACACACACTAACCTAACAAGTGACTACCTCAATACTACGTACACATCGAGATGAGCATCACAACACAACACTAATAAATCACACAATAAGCTGAAGTATAGTGATTATTAGTCATCCGGATGTACTATCCATATGACTTCTCGCTGATGAGTAGTACTTATATATATATTTACTACTGTAGACCACCAGTAACTCGCCTAAAGCTTATCTTAGACAACCTACACAGCGCAGCGCTAGGGCGATGATTAATACATACACACATTACACTACCTGTACCTAATTATAGACATTACATCAACTCACCTTACACCTACTCACCTTCACACAACTTCACTCAACAGCAGCCTTTCATCGACAGCGAACTCACAAATGTCCCCTGCACATTCCACTTCAGTGCTATCAATATCAAGTAATTACTTTCCACTATGAGAACACGGATACACACTCTCACATAATATATGAGAGGATACACGTATGATCACGTCACCGTCCATAGACCTTAACTCACATATACTAATCATACACACTATGACACTAATAAGCACATTACCTACGCGAATACATGACAACTACTCCTATAACCCATATGAACGACACTCACACAGATAACTGACTCCACTCGAAGTTATGGCCTCTAGCGTGTGGTCATGCTAAGTGGGCGCCTCAACTGAGTACCTGCAGCGGTGACTGGCGATGCATCTGTTGTGAGACACAGTCGTGGAGACGCATCGGATAGTCACCCGTATATGGGTAGGATTCAGCAGTGTCTGTGCGAGTGGCACTGGCTCGGACCATCTGTGTAGAAGTCATTGTGATAGAGGTGTGTAGCGGTGAGTGTGGCCCTCATTACCCTTAAGAGCATGAAGCTGAACACTCTAGTTAAATCCAGACAGGATCCCTACCGCGTGTGGAAGTCTCACGATCACCTGCGCTCACACGCAGGTGCGGAACCCGCCGCCGCGTGGCGCCTCGCAGAGGTGCAATGATGTTGGATCCGCTCATATGCACCGCCGCTCGCGATAGGCGCCTCGCAAGGCGTGCAGAGTGTTCCGTCGGTACCCGCTCACGCTCGGTGCGTCACCGCAGGTCAGTCATACGAGTCCTCCTCGACGCTGACAAAGGTAAAAAATATGGAGAATAGACTGAGATGAGGCTCAAATGGGGAGTACTTAGTCAGACGGATAACAGGTGAGTGTAATTAAATAAAAACAGTTATACAGGATAAACCCGAAAACGGTGGAAAAACTAGAGTCAAATAGTCAATCGACTCAATTTGCCTGACTCTTCGCTTCAACAGAGTCTTCCCTAAGGGTCATTGTGCAGGTAAGGATTGGCCGTAGTCCATGTGCACTGGTGAGTAACACTTAGAATAGGTAGTTGTCTCAGTTAATAATGATGTACTTAATAAATGCTTAACATGATAGAGTAATCTCTCATCACTATTACTTCTGACTCACACATTATATATCCTCGGATATTTTATATGGTTGTAAACATAACGATCTTCGTCCAATAGATATAAAATACCAGTCCAGTTATATCTTTCGAAGAAAAAGGCAGAGGGCGGATTGCTGGGTCAAAATCAGGTGCCATTAAAAGGTGTCAAGGGCAAAAAAGGTCAGAGGCTAAAGGGCTCGTCTGCATGGCGGCACGTGTGGTGTGTGCCATAAAGCCGGGGGCTTTACTTACTAGAGCACGTTAAAATGAGCCTTGATGGTAAAGGGGATAAGGTAAGGGAGGAAGTGGTAAATCAAAATAGTTAGTGGTGTGGCAGGAAGATAGATTACGGGATGTGGGTAAGGTGCGTACGTGAGAAAGACCGTGGGTGAGAACAAGATGTGTGAGACTTGAGAAGTGGTGAAGACTGGAGATCAAATGTGTGCATGTGGAAACAAAGCTGAGGTGAAAAATGTGAGAGAGAAGAAGAAGTGAAATGTGCAGTTAGTAGGGAGGTGGCAACAGGCGGAGTGAGAGGATAGAAGAGGAAGCACGTAGTGGCAGAGGGTGTAGGGATTCTGCAGTCTTGTGGTGGTTGGGGGGAGGCTCGATGGAAAGTGTCAAAATAAGATATGGTAGTGACGATTAGTGGAAAGCTGTGAAGAATGATAATGGAGTGAAGTTGAGTGTGGTAATAGATAGGTTCGGAGGAAGCAGGGGTGGTTAGTCGCACGTGACTTTAACAACAACGTGGCTCTCACATGGTGAGTTCATGATGTAACTGACAGAGGCGTGCAAAATTTTAATATTGGGTTGCAGTATAGAGTGGACGCTGAACCTAGTACAGTGTGAGCAATCGAGCAAAGCAGACGGAGGGGCCTACCGTATTAGAGGCCAAAAGGATTGTGTGGGGTAGTCGCCTCTCACAAAACAACACCATTCACTACCTATTATGTCACACTTTCTTTTCATTGCTGTGTGCGATAACACTGAGACTACGATAGTAGTTTAGCGTGTTTTCACGTTACTAGATATGAGTTTATAATCAGCCTGTGTGGTGCCCAATGAAGATCAAGGAGTGTCTAAGAACAGTTTATCCCTAGATACGAGTGCATCACAGCGTCGCAGTGTCCGTTATCTCGGATTAGTTGACGCTCTCCTCGAGTATGCGTGTTGACAAGTCCTATTGCAGAATGCGCGAGCACTAGTAATACCACAGATCAGTTTCTGGCATGTAACCAGATCATACTATCAATAGTTAGGAGATATTGCCTTATTCACGTTTTGACAAAACATGACATATTGATGTCAATGTAGTAGCGAAAGTTGTAAAGGGCAGAAGATTGGCTGGTGCAATTTAAATTTTCCTTTGGTTGGATGTTAAACGACTTTAAGTCTTTTGAAGGCTAGGGTTTTACAGGAAGGGTGGGTACCTGGGTAACTGCAATATAGACTAGTGAAATCGTCATGATATGGAGACATAAGTATATTCATTTAGTCTCTATCATACGCACTCCTTTAATATGCACAAACCTCTTTCAGCTAATACCTTTCTTTCGAACCAATTCTGGCGCATGTTTATAGGTTCAAAGAAATAGATAATAAATCGTTAGGACTCACACTTAACACTCCCACGTAACGTATTTAGAGAGTATATTAGTATGTGGTGAAGATAAATACGAGCTTAATGTATGTGAGGAATATAAAAGTAATCGAAAAGTACTGTTGATTGATGGCGTATTATGATCTTGTGAAAGATGATGATAAGTCAGCTCTCGTTTTCAGATGTAGCCCTCTTATTTCTATAGTGCATTAGCCAGATGTTGTCTGGGAATCAATTATCCTCGGCTGAGAGAACCGACAGAAAATAAGTGATTGCGAATGTACAGCAACAAGGAAGCCTGGAGGAGAGACAAGTGTGAGTTGGCAGAGGCGAAAGAAAGGTGCATGAATAGAAGTGAATGGTATGGTTGTGGGCCTGGCAAGGGGATGAGCCCCACAATGACGAGATGCCATAGTGAGGCGTCCGTTGCCATCCCGCTAGTCTCTATGTGGATTTTCTAACTGCGACGAGGTTTCACTAAAAGGCTCGTGCTTTCTTTTTGACTTGCGTTCATATTCTTCTACTACTTTTCTGTTGTCCGTGCATGTTGCGCACCTTACTTCCAGTCTTTTGAAAAAAATTAATATGATGATGATGAGACTGATGATGAAAAGCATGTGTCAAAAAATATTTTAATGGATCTTGAAGATTGTACCGAGCGCCAGATAATAAGGTCCTATTGCTTTTGTATTAGGGTTAGTTGTGAACAGAGTCTGGTCTGATAATTTCGTATCGCCTGAGCGGTCTTAGAGGCGTTTAAATTAAGCAATAAACTCGGATGTGAGCTAAATGGGAAACTTTATATTTGTTCTGTCAAGAGTTGACAACATTACGCCTTGATATTTAAGGTTATTTCGTCTAAACCAATATGCAAAATCAATCTTAATATTACTCGACCCTGATTTTCCCCGTGGGCGGAGACGAGATGAGATTTCTATATATTAACATATCGCTAAAACAATTCTGGAGCCCGTTATTTTAATTATATATTATAGTAGAATACATAGACCCCTGGATAATAAGTGTTCTTATAATGAATTGTTCTATGCAATCTTTTGTGATCATTGAGTATAGCTCAATTGTGATTAATTTTATATGTTTGTCATGTTTAGCTTGGCTTAGTGATTGAGTTAACTAAAAATCTCTAGGTAATCTGTGGAATAATTTAAATAAAATCAAATATTAATAGTTTGAATAATAAGGCTGGGAATAAGAGACAATTAAAATTTAATATTATATTATTTATTATATCAAATTCTACAGATATGTGTTAAAGTGAACTCCTCAAAGGAGTAAAAACTTATACCCTTTAACAATGACTACAATTATAATTTTTTTTGAGCGGATGTACAGGAACCACCACAGCACACAGGAATGTGGCTATACCGTGTCAGTATACTAACTGCA
>JABUQX010104730.1:22500-27130 GCA_015478945.1 Trachelipus rathkii | reverse complement strand
AGAGAGATATCAAACACTAAAGTACATGACGCCAATATCAATGTTAAGATTAAATCACAAAATTGTGTTGGGGTAGTGTAATTTAATACATCTCTGAATAACATAATTATAGGCCTAAGTCACTATTCATTATCGAAACCATATATATGTTCTCGTTATAAAAGATAAAATTATAAAATGGGAGTTAAAAATAAAACTTTATGGCATAGTTAAAAGTTTGCAATAATTTTACATTACCTAAAGACTCCCTGAACCAAAGAATGACCGAAACGGAAGGCAGCAGTCGAGAATTCGCTTGCTATTCTAGGGTCAAGTGAAGGATCATAACTGTTTCTGTATCCATTTCTCAAAACATTTATACCGAGTTTGTTCATCAAAGAAGGACCTACGGAAATAATGATAATGATAATGATAATGATAATGATAATGATAATGATAATGATATGATATGATAATGATAATGATAATAATAATAATAATAATAATAATAATAATAATAATAATAATAATAATAATAATAATAATAATAATAATAATAATAATAATAATAATAATAATAATAATAATAATAATAATAACAATAATAATAATGAAACCCATATTCTCTGTCAAATGAACTCAGTACATGAATATTTTATAAATCGTTTGATGAAAAAGTATTTCTTTAACGACTTGAAAAAACCTACACACTCTACCAAAAAATATAACATTGAAAAATCAAGGCAGTGACTACGAAGTTTTCTTGTGATAATGGTCGATCATAGTCGCGCTATCGTTATAGCAGTCAACTTTGTGCTAATCGGTGATAATGGTCGATCATAGTCGCGCTATCGGTTATAGACCTACTTAACATTCTACTATCACGAGTTCTACTTAGTTTACCAAAGGCGTTTTCCACGAGTTTTATGGCAGAGGTGTTTCGAAAGCTTCTCAGAAGAATTATGATAAGAAATTTTGGTAAAGTTGTAACGCAATCTTAACGACGAGCTTTCAGATTATCTTACCTTTTAAATTACATTTGACTCATATTTAAAATAAGTCATATTTATAATTTCTAATTTTTTTTAGTTTACTTTTAAATCTTTTCAATAAAATCGAAAAAAAATATACAAATGAAAAAACTATACTATATCATATCAATGTTGATTGCCAAAGTTACACATTTATTAATATTCAATTACTTAAAGGATCACCATTAAAAGAAGAAAAACTTAATTTTTCATTTCATTTTACAAAAGTTTTCCCCCCTCATGGGTTCTTGTCCTATTCGAGATTAGGAACTTTCTAGGAATCTCCCCATGGATCCCATGAGGAAAAGATACGCCCTACAAGAACGTGGGTCAGTCAGAGCTACAAGCCTTAACCACTAATCTCAATCTACACGTTCTCGCTCTAATAAAGTTCCTTGACCACACTCCCTATATTTCCTGTTTTTATTCCTTTTTGACGGCAACACTTTCAAACTGTAACGAGGTTGTTTGGTTTTTAATTTGTTCCATGGGTTTCAAAATTTCCCATAACTCCGCTTCAAGTTTTATACTACGACTTTGGCCGTTGTTGCCCGGAGAATATATATATATATATATATATATATAATATATATATATATATATATATATATATATATATATATATATATATATATATATTATATATATATATATATAAACAAATAAATAAATAAAATAAATAAATGAATAAATAATTTCGATATAAACATACCAATAATAATCGGGAGCCACTGGCTATAAGTAATATGCTGGACTTGGGCGATAACAATTCTTCTTGTTTCTTCATAAAGTTGATTTGGTCTCCATTGGGGGTTGAGCCTTTTCAAGATGGCGGCGATGCGATTGTGTTCGCGAATCCAAAGAGTGTGCATTGTTGTTAATCCAGGTTGCTCGCTGATTCGGGAGTCTCCTGCAATTATTATTATTATTATTATTGTTATTTTTATTATTATTATTATTATTATTATTATTATTAACTTATTATACTGTTTGTATTGATACTATTACTAGTATTATAACTAATATTATTATTATTATTATTATTATTTTTATTGACATTTTATTATTATTATTATTATTATTATTATTATTATTATTATTATTATTATTATTATTATTATTATTATTATTATTATTATTATTATTATTATTATTATTATTATTATTATTATTATTATTATTATTATTATTATTATTATTATTATTATTATTATTATTATTATTACGACACTATGTTTTATGTAATTATTATTAGGTTTGGGAATATTATTAACTATTTGGATTACTGTTTTGTAATGTTTGTATTGATACTATTAACCTAGTATTATAACTAATGTATTATTATCATTTTGTATTTTATTGAACATTTTATTATTATTATTATTAATTTTCATTATTATTATTAGTATTATTATTATTATTATTTATTATTATTATTATTAATTATTATTATTTATTATTAATATTAATTATAGTTATTATTTCCGGGTCTCAAGAGGACACAACACTGTGTTGCAATTAGTATCCCATTTCAGATACTAGGGAAATTACTTTCTCTTTTTTTATATAATTTATTGGTATATTGAAATTGTAAAATATTGGACTATATAATATAAAACTGTATGTGATCTTTGTTATTAAATGATTAAATTGTAATTTCTCTAATTTGAATTTTAATTTGAATTATTTATAAGTGATCATTTAGAGCATTTATCTTAACATATATTTTAGACGCAATTTCTACTATTAATTAGTTATAACATCCAGTTGTATATATATATATATATATATATATATATATATATATATATAATATATATATATATATATATATATATATATATATATATATATATATATTATATATATATTATATATTCTTTATAGAAATATATTTATTTTTAATCTCTATTCTAGAATGGATAAAACCATCTAATTTAATTATATATATATATATATATATTTCGAGCCTTCGCCCTCACACTTCGGATATTTTCCAAGAAATTATTTTTATTTTCAGGAAATTAAACACAAAGTTTGTGACAGAAATATTGCAGAAGCAAATTTGTAAAAAAAAAAAAAATAAATAAAAAAAAAATTCTAATTTTAGTTTTTACTCTTTCAAATACTGTGTAACTGTATAGGTAATGTTGGGCTTAATCTGAATTTGGACTTGTATGTAAAATAATTTTCGTAATGAATAAAAAGATGGTCAGGCTTATGTACTTTATTACTATGAATTTTATTATTTGGCAGAAAATTAAAATGGAAGTTGTGGAGAAGGCAGGAAGAGTTTAATAATATGATTAATCTTTTTTCAAGAAAGAAAAGAGAAGTGAAATCGTGAAAGAGAGGATCAGGAACGAGACAAGATTGTTTGTTTTGTGTATTAACAAAAATTTCATTCTGAGATGGTTAGAATGGGTAATAAAAATCACATAATATTGAGCAACCATCGGCAGCTATTACCAGAAAGCTTTAACTACAATCGCAATTTCAAATCTCACCTCCTACGAAGCATGGTGATTGTTCGACCCGTGCTTCACATTCAAGAGTGCGGTTCGTTGGTGGAAGATTGTTCGCTGAAGTTCTCATAAATCCCGTTGTAAGGTCGGCAACTTGTTGCTGCGTTGTTTCTGTTGAACCATATATCATTGACCCATCTAACCAGTGAGTTAACACGTTTTGCTGTTTAAAATAAAAAAATTTACGAATCAGGAATAAGCATACATTGTACAATAAAATAAATAACATATTTGGAATAAAAAAACTTTTTTATTTTTTTTTACGCAAAATGCTCAAGTTTAAAAAAATAAATAGAAAATAATGATTTTATGTTTAGTAATAATAATAATAATAAAATAATAATAATAATAATAATAATAATAATAATAATAATAATAATAATAATAATAATAATAATAATAATAATAATAATAATAATAATAATAATAATAATAATAATAATAATAATAATAATAATAATAATAATAATAATAATAAAAATAATTTTTGAAATATGAAGAAAAAAAAAAATTTGACAAAACGAAATTGAAATAGTTTTTTTTACATCTTTTCAACCTTAGAACCCAAAAAGATACTCACCTGCTCAACAGGTCCAAAAGCACAATCTTCATTTAAGGCTAACATATTTCTGACGAAGTTGATACAACCCTGACCTCTTGGGCCATAAAAACCATCATCCGGAGGGAGAAGGATGGGGAAGCACGATTCGGGCATGGGGCTTACAAGACGACCATTTTCGCAGCACATGATGGCTTCTCCGTCTATATATATATATATATATTATATATATATAATATATATATATATATATATATATATATATATTATATATATATATATAATATATTATATAATATATATATATATAATATATATACATCTTATATATATATATAAAGATGCAAACATATGATATGCTTGGTTTTTAATCTTGTGGAGTGTGGACGTGCTTGAAAGTGCTCCGGATTGAAAGTTGATTCTTATCTTTATTTGGCGTTTATTGTTATTATTGTTCATTATTGTTTATTGGTTCTGTGTTTAGCGAATTGTGTGTGTGTGTTTTTTCAATCTTCGTTTTGGTTTAATTGAGAGTT
>JABUQX010104730.1:0-7500 GCA_015478945.1 Trachelipus rathkii | reverse complement strand
AGATAGATAGATAGATAGATAGATAGATAGATAGATAGATAGATAGATAAAGTAAATTTCATACCAACAAAAAAATATATTATTTTTATTTAAAGAATTATAATTATATTTAATTATATAAATTTTTATATATTACATTTTTATTTCTTACCTTCTTGGGGAATACAACAAATACCCTGACCGCCTCCTTCTGGCAAGCATTACGGTTTGAAGCTAAAATAATAATATAATATAATAATAATATAATAATAATATTAATAATAATAATAATATAATAATAATAATAATATATAATAATAATAATAATAAAATAATATAATTAATATAATAATAATAATAATAATATAATAATAATAATAATAATAATAATAATAAATAATAATAATAATAATAATAATAATAATAATAATAATAATAATAATAATAATAATAATAATAATAATAATAATAATAATAATAATAATAATAATAATAATAATAATAATAATAATAATAATAATAATAATAATAATATAATATACATAAAATAATTTATAATAATAATAATTAATAATAAATAATAATATAATATAATGAAATAATAATAAATAATAATAATCAAATAATAATAATAATAAATTAAAATAATGATAGTAATATTAATAATACGATTTTTTTAACCTATAACGTAGATGGTTCTTAAGATGTATTAAACTATCTAATTAAAGTGTGGTTTATACTTACCGTCTAATCCCTGTTTTGAAGAGATAGTTCTAAAGGTGTATAAAAGCCCTCTGATTAATTTGTGTTTAATGTTCCGCGTGTCTATTCTCGTTTCACAAACTAAACTCTTTCTTAGCAAACGCCAATTTATTTGCCAAAATCACGCTCTTTTCTTTGATGCATTTAAATTACTACTACTACTACTACTACTACTACTACTACTACTACTACTACTACTACTACTACTACTACTACTTAATATTAATATTAATATTAATATTAATTTTAATTAATTTTAATAATGATAATAATAATAAATATTTTCATCATTATTAATATTAATATTAATATTAATAATATTAATAATATTATAATATTAATATTAATATTATATTAATATTAATATTACTATTATATAATATTTAATATTATATAGTATTTTAATATTAAATTTAATATTTTATTAATATTATATTTATATTAACATATATTATATTAATATTAATATTAATTTTATATTAATATTTAATATTTATTAATTAATATTATTATTAATATTAATATAATATTATATTAATTAATAATTAATATTTATATTAATATAATTAATTTAATATTAATATTAATATTTAATATTAATATTATTTTATATTAATATTAATATTAAGATTAATATAATATTAATTATATTAATATTAAATATTAAATATTATATTATTAGTAATATTAATATTAATATTAATCATTAATATTAATATTAATATTAATATTAAATCATTTATATTAATATTAATATTATTAATTTTAATTTTACTTATCAGTTGCAATATTTAATATTTTGAATATATCAATTAATATTAATATTAATATTAAATTTATATAATATTAATATTAATGTTACTTATTAATTTTTATATTAATATTAATGTTTATTATTAATTTTAATGTTATATTAATATTAATATTAATATTTAATTTTAATTATTAATATTTATATTAATATTAATATTTTTCTACATTTACTATATAATATTAACAAAATATTAATATAATATTATATTAATTATTAATATTTATTAATTTTATAATGATAATAATAATAAATATTTCTTCTATTTTTATTTTAAGACCATTTGTTATACTTCTCATTATATTAAAAATTTTATTATTAATTATTATTATTATTATTATGTATTATTATTATTATTATTATTATTATTTTTATCATTATTCCTTTTTAATGTTACTTCACAATTATTATATTATTAATATTAATTTTTTTATTATTCATTATTATTATTATTATTATTATTTATTATTATTATCCTTATTATTTTATTATTATTATTATTATTATTATTATATATATCTATTATTATTATTTTATTATTATTATTATTATTATTATTATTATTGTTTTTTATTGTATTGTTATTATTATTATTATTACTTGTTATTATTATTATTATTATTTATTATTTTATTATTATTATTATTATTATTATTTATTATTATTTTATTATTATATTATTATAATATATTATATTATTATTTTTATTTATTTTATATATTATTAATTATTATTATTATTTTATTATTATTATTATTATTATTATTATTTTACTTACCTATTAGTATTTTATTATTTATTATAATTATTATTATTTATTAATTATTATTATTATTGATTATTATTATTATTATTATTATTATTATATATTATTATTATTATTATTATTATTATTATATTATTCATTATTATCATTATTATTTATTATTGTGAGATTTACAAGCCTTTTTCCATTTCCTAAAGGTATCAAACCGCTACATGATTGATCTTTTTAAGGACTATTCTAGAATAAAATAGAACAACCGCTTCTGAACTTTTAATCTAATATTTCGCTTGGCCACTTCAGGCATCATCGGAGACGATCAAGACTAATTTAACAATTGATGAAACAAATAATGCTAGTTATTTAAATATAAATGTGAAGTAAAAAAATTAAAGTTTTATAAATACGTAATTCTAAATGTATTAATAATTAAATAATGTCAATAGAGAGATTCTATCTAGCCAAACCTAAAAAATGTTCAAAATTTTTTCCATTTCATTGTATTTGATATTGATAACTGGTTTGTGCTTTTTGATAGATAGGAAAATCTAATCTTCTCTATGATATATTATTATTTAAGGATCCTAGATTTACGTTCCCTATATAATTCTTTTTCATACTTCATGTATATTTTAATAACATTTATTTATGATTTCAATCAATTTGTTAAATTGTCTTGAACTCGTCTCCGAGTGCCTGAAAGTGGCCAGGGAAATATCGGATTAAAAGTTCAGGAAAGCGGTTGTTCTATTTATTCTTAGAATGTCCTAAAAAAATCATCATGAGCGCGTTGATACCTTTAGTAAATTGGAAAGGTTTTTTGTAAATCTCAACACTTAAAATTAGGAAGCTATATAAAATTTTCTAAAAAAATTATTATTTATTATTATATTTATTTTATTATTATTATTATTATTATTATTATTATTATTATTAATTATTATTATTATTATTATTATTATTATATTTATATATTATTATTATTATTATTATTATTATTATTATTATTATTATTATTGTTATTGTTTTATTATTATTATTATTATTATTATTATTATTATTATTATTATTATATTATTATTATTATTATTATTATTATTATTATTTTATTATTATTATTATTATTTATTATTTTATTATTATTATTATATTATTTATTATTGATTATTATTATTATTATTATATGAATAAATTGGTTGACTAAACGCCATTACTAACCCTCAATTAAACAAAACACAACTATATAAAATTGCTGTTCGGGGACAATACCGATGCGATGTTTTACACAGATACTTATATTACACTAAAAACTATAAGGAACATCTAAAGCTAGGCTCTTTGCTGCTAAGTTCAACCAGACTCAATCCAACCCACGTTCGCAATTCAGCATGATTAACGACTTTTAAACCGACACAATAACAAAAAACAACAATAGAACAGTAAATAAGTGATGAAATAGTTTACGACAAAGCAAACCAGATAGTCAACTGCATTGAACTTCCTACTTTATACTACCGTTAGGGGCAGGCCTTTAGCAGCCGAAGTTCAGAAACAGAAAGGTCTTTGCCGATTATTTAAGACCACACGAAGGGCAGAACTTTGCATTCGAAAGAATATCAACCTCTGACGTTGAGTGTGTTATAAATTGGTCTCATGAATAAAGGCTCTGACCTTCAGAGTGTCCCGAACTGGATATTTACAACAACTGTAAAAAGAAATCTCACTCTATTTTAGCCTCTCTAATATAACAATTCAACTTGACTTACATCATTAGGTCCAACTGACTTAAAAAATCGCGAAAAGTTCCCCTGTTCCCACAGAGCTCTGACATCTCCTCCGAAAAACTTCTCGTCGCGATTTTCAATCCTACATACAACCTGGGTAAATCTTTGAAAAATTAGTCCATGACTCAACTTACTATTACTTGCATGAAATGGTGCTTCTCTCACAAAATCGTTTTTGCTTCACCAAAAAACCGCACACAGGGATGCTCTGATATTCTTTACTTGAAAACTATACAAGCACTAAATGAAAACAAACATGTGTACTTTACTATTAGATTTTTCGAAAGCATTCGATGTAGTTCCACACAACCTACTCTTAAACAAATTAGAGAAGACTTGGTATCACTAGGAGGTTTCACTACATGGTTCAGCTCATACTTATCTGACGAACACAATACCGTCCGTTTAGGAGACACATTCAATACCTCACTTGCCTCAATTTTCCACGGTGGTCCCTCAGAGCTCCATACTTGGGCCTTTTCTTTTAAGTATAATATACAAATTGACTTCCAAATTGTCACAATTCAAATACACTTCAATATGCTGATGACACTGCAATCTTAATATCGAATTGTAATATAAACATACTTAACGACAAAGTAAATAATGAATTAAAAAAACATTATAACATGGGTAGAGGCAAACAGACTCTCCCTAAATCTACAAAAAACAAATTACCTAGAAATAACAAATCAAAAGAAACCCTATTCAACTAAATGTGAGAGCAAAAGATATAATTATAAATCGGCTATCGTCTGCCAAGTTATTAGGTGTTATCTTTGATGACAGCTTTTTCAAAGAAACATAAATAGTCTCATTTCGCAAATTACCTATGTAAACTATTGCATCGCTTAAGAATATGGATTTTATTTCCGTACATATTGTAAAAAAACCATTTCTATATCTTGTTTACTCCACACCTACTCTTACTGTCTTTCAGTATGGGTTGTGCAAGTGAAATACCTGACTACATTATGTATTTTATTCATTTTATTATTTTTATTATTATTAATTATTATTATTATTATTATTATTATTATTATTATATTATTATTATTATAATTATTATTTTATTATTATTATGTATTATTATTATTATTATTATTTATTCGATTTTTATTTATTATTATTATTATTATTCTTATTATTCATTATTATTATTATTTTTTAATTATTATTATTATATTATTATTATTTATTATTATTATTATTATTATTAATATTATTATTATTATTTATTATTATTATATATATTCATTTTATTATTATTAATTATTATTATATTATTATATTAATTATTATTATTATTATTCTTTATATATTTTTATTATTTTATATTATTATTATTATTATTATTATTATTATTTATTATTATTATTATTATTATTCTTTATATATTATTATTATTATTATTATATTATTATTATTATATTATTATTGCTTTTATTATTATTATTATTATATATTATTTATTATTATTATTATTATTATTATTATTATTATTATTATTATTTTATTATTACTATAGTGATATTATTATTATTATTGATTATTATTATTAATTTTTATTTATTATTATTATAATTATTATTATTAGATTATTTTATTATTACTATTATTATTAATTATTATTACTATTATTATATATTATTATATTACTATATTATCATTATATTTGCTTATGCTTTTTATTGTTATATGTTTAATTCTTATTATTGTTTATTATTTTAATATATTATATATTATTATTATTTATTATTATTATTATTATTATTATTATATTATCATTATTATTATTCTTATTATTTTATTATTATTAATCTATTATTATTATATTTATTATTATTATTATTATTAATTATATATTATTATTATTATTACTATTATTATTATTATTATTTAGTATTTTATATTATTATATTATTATTATATATTATTGATTATTATATTATTATTATTATGCATTATTTATGATGGATTTGATTATATTATTATTATTATGATTATTATTTTATTATTATTATTATTAATATTATATTATTTATTATTCTTATTATTATTTATTATTTATTAATTATTATTATTATTATTATTCATTATATATATTATATTTTTATGTATTATTATTATTATTATTTATTATTCTTATTTAATTATTATTATTATCTTATTATTTTATTGTAATTATTATTATTATTATTATTATTATTATTATTATTATTAATATTATTATTATATTATTATTATTATTATTATTATTATTATTATTATTAATTATTATTATTATTATTATTATTATTATTATTATATTATTAGTATTATTATTATTATTATTATTATTATTATTATTAATTATTTATTATTATTATTATTTATTATTATTATTATTATTATTATTATTATTTATTATTATTATTATTATTATTTTATTTCATTAGAGGTTGGCAGGAAATTCACCAAATTTGAGAAGATACATACATAGTGTTTGAAAGTGATAAAGTTAAAGGAAGTATGAAAAATAGCAGGAAAAGTTCCGAAAAAAGACCAACGAAATACTCACTAAACTTCGTCCGAAGAAAATTCATGTCACTTCTCAGGAAGGGGTCATAAGTCCCGAAAATCTAAAGCTAGGGGGCTTTACGCCATCCTGGAGGTTCCAAATGGTAAGAGCGTCGGACTTTCCTCTCAGAGTCGCTTCGTCGAATTCTTTTTCCTTTGAAAGCTAAGAAGAAAATTATTCCTGCTGAGATCATTTCTTCAGGACTTAAGAGCTTTGTTGAAGACTTCTTTTTGTTTCAATATTTCGCTTCCGAACTCGAGGCATCTTCAGGCAGAAATGAAATTAATTTGGGGGAATATTGCCAAAACAATATACAAGTCTTCAAACAAAGCTCTTAAGTCCTGGAAGAAATGATTCTCCAGCAGGAATAATTTTCTTTCTTAGCTTTCAAGGAAAAGATTCGACCGAAGCGACTCTGAAGAGAAAAGTCCGCGCTCTTACCTTTGAACCTCCAGGATGGCTGTAAGCCCCCTACTTTAGAGTTTTCGGACTTATGGACACCCTTTCTGAGAAGGGGACATGATTTTTCTTCTGGAGAGGTTTAGATGAAGTATTTTTCTGTTGTGTCTTTTTACTAGAACTTTTTTGACACATTTGTGAGTTACTTTAAATATTAAAATTTTAATATTTTTTGGCTATATACATCGTTTTATTATTTTGTGGAACTATTAACAAAATATTATTATTTATTATTATAATAATTATTATTATTATTATTATTATTATTATTATTATTTTATTATTATTATTATTATTATTATTATTATTATTATTATTTTATTATTATTATTAATTATTATTATTATTATTATTATTATTATTATTATTATTATTATTTCTG
>JABUQX010104729.1:55000-70654 GCA_015478945.1 Trachelipus rathkii | reverse complement strand
GTAGCAATGTATTGTACTCGTGCTCGGGCGCGGTTCAATACAGCCTGATCATTTTTGTAGTTTAGGTGCACAGGATTTCGCGCCACCTATTTAAGATAAAACTAATTTAATTTCATAATAAAATTAAAATATATTTTTTTACCCTTACTAAGTATAGCGACCTAGATATGGTAAATAATAATATATATATATATATTAATAATATATATATTCATATATATATATATATATATATATATATATTATTTATATACTATATATATATTATCAGATATTATATATATATAATATAAAATATATATATATATATACATATATATATATATATATTATATATATATATAATATATATATATATATATATATATATATATATAACTATATATATTATTTTATATATATATATTATATTATATATTATATATATATATATATATATATATATATATATATATATATATATATATATTAAGGGATAAATTCATACAATTTATATATATATAGTTATATATATGTGGGGGGGGCGCGCGTTTTCTCACACCAACACATACAAAAAATATGACATCATTCAGCTTCTCACGCTTTCAACAACAACAACAACAACAACAACAACAACAACAATAGCAACCCACCAAACAAACAACAACAAAAACAACAAAACAACAACAAAAACAGCAAACAGCAACAAAAATATGATGAGGTCATTCCTTGGCTCTCATTGGCCCTCTGTGACGTCATAAAAGTGCGGGGCTGTCGCTATTAGGTGTTACACTACTACTACTACTACTACTAATACTTCTACTACTCCTACTACTACTACTACTACTACTACTTTTAAAATAATAATATAATAATAATAATAATAAATAATAATAATAATAATAATAATATAATAATTAATAATAAAATATAATAATAATAATAATAGAATATAATATAATAATAAATAATAATTATTATTATTCAAAGAAAACCTAAAAAATGCAAAATGTGATTATTATTTATTATTATATTATTATGTATTATTATTATTATTTATTAATTATTTTATTTATTATTAGTTTTATTATTATTATATATTATTATTATATTACTATTATTAATATATATTATATTATATTATACAGTTAGTAGTATATGAAAATATTTTGTTATTAAGTATTACTATTATTTGTGAAATTAATAGCATCTTTATAGTTATCATTATATTATTATATTATTATATATTATATTATTATTATTATTATTATTATTATTATTATTATTATTATTATTATTATTATTATTATTATTATTATTATTATTATTATTATTATTATTATTATTATAGCTTCAGAATTCGGAAATAAAGCCCGATGAAAAAAGAAAAAAAGAAAAAAGAAAAATAAAAGTAGTTCTGAACGAAATAGCGGAAGTCGTTTCCCTCCATTCGTTGATATAAAAATCCTGCTTAAATGACATCCGACGAAAGGCTTCCGCAACTTCTCTCCCGTTTCCGCGCATCCCCTCATACCCTATCCCCCATTGCCCTCCTCCCATTTTTATTTGAAGATTGTTCTGACGGGTCGTTGAAAGCTGTTGATGCTCACCTCAGGGGTAAATGTTTAGAGAAAAAATGATAAAAATCCATAGTAGTATGGATGATGGCTTTTGTAAATGCCGCGTGCTAGCGTTTTTTTTTATAAATTGTTTTTTTTATTGTAATAACATTGCGTTTTTTTTTATATTGTTTTTTTTTCGTATAATAACATTGCGGCTTTTTGAAATAGACAAAGGATATTTATATGAATAGAAAAGGAATTCAATGAAAAAAATAGCAAGCAGAATGTAATTGGTAGGAGAAGAACTCGAAAGAGGGATAAATAGGTAGTACAGATGTGTGAGTAAAATGAAATGATTCACTGTGAACCTAAGAAAACTCAATATATAGAATTCTGGTATAGTATAGCGTAATAAGAGAGTAAAAGACAATTATTATATCACAATTAATATAATAATTATATATATTAATAATAATATATATATAAATTAATAATAATTATAAATTAATATATTATAACAATTATATAATTAATAATTATATTATTGTAAATTATAATATC
Organism: Trachelipus rathkii; assembly: GCA_015478945.1. NCBI lineage: Eukaryota > Metazoa > Arthropoda > Malacostraca > Isopoda > Trachelipodidae > Trachelipus > Trachelipus rathkii. The sequence goes on along the minus strand of JABUQX010104729.1, from coordinate 68,552 downwards.
TATTAATAAAGTAATTATAAATAATTATAAAATATATATATTAATTAAATAATAATAATTATTAATAGTAATAATAAATACGCTAATTATTAAAATTAATAATTTATACTTAATATTAATAATCTTAAGAATTTAAATTAATATATATATTAAATTAATTAAATATTTAATATTTCATACAATAGTTCACATAACTATATATTTATCATACACTTATTTATATATATTTACTCTTATGAATCTGTATAACTTACTGTATCTCTACTTATTTTTTTTATATTGTACTATTATTAACTACCGCAAGTAAAAAACATAATATGATATTATATATTGTATTAATTATATTATTTGTTTGTAATTATTTTAGTTTTATTATAAGATTTAAATTTATATATATATATATAATTATCTATAATTTTTTTCTCTTTTTTATGGTATATCCATATTAAATATGTAGAATTTTATTGTATATAATTCACTAGTATATATTCTATAGTAAATAATATTATAAATATAGTATGTAAATAATAAAATAATATATAATACAAATAATACAAGATGTAAATGAATCAAAGAATTTATAACCGGATGGTTGTAAATAATAACATAGTTAAGTGTAAGGCATATTAGTAGAGTGATATGTAAATATAGTGTGTATAATAATATAATAATTAGAAACGTATAATACTAAATAGCTTCTACTAAAATAATATATCCGATAATACCTACTACATTGTATATCTGCTGATATAATATATATAGATATATATATAATAATAATATGAAATAATCTTAAATATAAATATTAAAATGCTGATTTTTTAAAAATAGTTAATTTTTTATAATATATATATATATATATAATTAATATAATATATATATATAATTAATCATAATATATTAAAGTATATATAAATATATGATAATATATTAATATATTTAATATACAATTATTATATATATAATTATATGAATATATATTATAAATTTATTATTAATTATAAGAATAATCCTTTATATTATATGTTATATTTAGTTGTCTAAGTAATATTATCTAATTTGTATTATTATATGATTTTACTATATTATTATTTTTATTTGTTTATTTTGTTGATTGTGAGAATAAAATCGAGTAAAATTATTTCTAAGATATTTAAATCTAGTTCCTTTGAATGATTTTAGTCATCACTGGAAGTTTAATTGGCCTATATTTTATTATATTTAGTATAATTATAAAAATATTTATATATCTTATTTATTATTGTTCATCTGTATAATTAAAAATATTTATTATAAAGAAATTATAATTTTAATTAATATTATTATATATTAATTATTATTATATTATTATTGATTATTATTATTACTAGAAATATTTGTGATAATTATTATTAATTTTAATTTAAATTCTATTATTTATTAATTTAAATTATAGCAATTATGAAATTATTATTTTTTTCATTTGATCGATAATTTTCAATTATGTTTTCGTAAAAAAATACTGGTATTATATACATTATTATTTATATTAATTATTAATTTAATTATTATTATTATTATATTTATTAATTTATATTTATTTAATGATTATTATTTATATATAATATTATATTATTTATTAATTATTATAATTTAATTTATTAATTTATTTTATAATTATATTTATTTACAAGATATATACCAAATAAGTTATTTTAACTTTTAAAAAATATTACGAAAATTTTGAATCGATTTTTTTCTATGTTCACTACAAAAGAATACTTTAGTTTATTGTGTGAATGTACTTCACAACTCTAAAAATTAATATTTTTAAACGCGTTTTGTTATATTAGTATTTATTGGGAGATACTTTTAGAACACTTGCATTTGATTCCAAAAATTTACTTTCGTTAATTATAATTATGTAATTTAATTATAGTTTGAACACGACATATATTGAACACCATTCACAGCAATAACACTTTATATTCAATTATATACGTACTTATTTTTTCTTATCTTAATTTAATAGTGTTAGAAAAGATATAAGTTAAGTTATAATTTTATAATAATAATATATTTGAATGTTTTATATTTTAATTACTTATTTGATGTTAGTTTATCCTCTGTAGATTTTGAAAAAATGATTATTATTCCTCAATCTGACATTTTTTGACCAGCTTATTCAATTTTCTATTTAATTTATATGTGCTATATTAACTTTGAAATTTTATATACAATTACCACTTACTTTAGTTCATTATTTAATCTAACACTTGTTCTAATTTATATATTTAATTAGTTATTATTAATTAATTATTATTATATTATAATTAATTATTATTATTATTTATTTTATATTATTATAAATTAATTTAATAGTAATTATTATAATTTATTATTATTTAATTAATTATATTATTATTATTATATATATATATTTTATATTTATTATTATTATAATTTATATGAACTAAAGATGTAATTACAATAATGTAAATTCAATATTTTTTAAGTTATTAATTAATTTAAAAGTATTTAATTAAATTTATAATTAAATTATATTTAATTTATTATTAATTAAAAATTTAATTATTATTAATTAATATTTAAATGCTGATAGTTTTAATCACAATATATTAATTATTTAGTATGATTTCATTATTTATTATTAATTATTATTAATTATTTATATTAATTAATTTATTCTTTTTATTATAAATATATTTTTTATAAAAAAGATTTAATTTATTAAATATTATTAATTATTAATAATTATTAATATATATTATATTAATTTTTATAAAATTATTAAAAAATTATTATATTTATTAAATTTAGCTATGTAAGAATTAAATTATTATTTGATTAATTAAATAATATTTTCCATTTTATATTATAAGCAATTATTATCTTCACTATACTAGAAACTTAAATAATTTACTAATAACATATTGGTGTTATTACTGCAAAATAATCAGAAAACTTAATAATTGAGATTAATGTTCGCACAGATTGGTATAGCTTAGTAACTTACTTAACCTAAATTTTTAAATATATAAGTATTAATTTTATTTTATTAATTATAATATATATGAGTATAGTGTAATATTATATATATTAGGCAGCAATCTCGAAATTAGCAACATGCACTGTAAACCTCACAATTAAAATATAACATTTTTATATATTGGATATATTCTAATATTTTTATTTAATTATTTTTATATATATTTTATATTTAAATTTTATATAAATATACTATTATTTATATATTATTTTAATTATATATTTTATAATTTTATTATTTATCATAATTTTATTTTTAATTTTAATTATTTCTTATTATATTTAATTTATGTAATTATTTAATTAATTATTTTAATTACATATTTAATTTTAATTTATTTTTTGTTAATTTATTTTAATATATTAGATATTATGACTACTATTAATACTTATAATTTTGCAATAATTATTATTCTATTATTTTATAATTTTAACTATTATATATATATTATTATTATGATATATTTATCAATATATTAATTTAATTATATATTATTTTAATTAATTATTATTATATTAATTTAATATTAATTAAATTTATATATTATTATATATTAATTATTTATATTATTATATAATATTTATTATTATTTTTAATTAATTATATATTATTATATATTATTTAATTTATATTTAATTATTATTATTATTTATTAATATTTATTAATTATTATTATCTATTAATTTATTATATTATTTATTATTATTATAATATATTAATATTATATTATTATTAATAAATAATATATTATATATCATGACGGCTCGTTGAACCAAATATGGGGAGGATTCCATATATATATATATATTATATATTTATAGATTATTATTATATTATATTAATAATAATATTATTATTAATATATATATATAAATATATATATATATATATATCAGAGCGCGACTCTCACTCTGCTACTCGCGCTATAGCACGAGTTTTTATAGAATGAACGATATTCTTCAAATTTTCAGTTATGATAAAATTCTTCTTATTTTTGTGAAATAGGGTCATCTGAAAGATACATACATTGTATAAATAAATGATTATGTAAATTAAACAAATAAGGTAAGATTCATTGCACATGAATAACCCTATTTAATCAATTATAAATTGAAACGGCTCGTACCTCTCCAAAAATACAGAGAGCAAATTTCAAGACTAACAATACAAATTCGTGAATTAATTTACAAGTTGGTTTTTTTTTCTTTTAAACATAAAACACTCCGTTAATAAAAAAATTAAATAACAGTATTAAAGATTTCATAATATCAATATTAATTCCTAATATATATTAAATAATATAAAATATGAAATATAAAATTAAATAAATAAAATAATATAAGATAAATATTCTACCAAAAATTATTCCTTTATAACATTTTTTATTAAAATTTAATGATTATTTAATTTAACGGCATAACTATGAAATATTAATTTTATTTTAATATTAAATATTTTCGAAGATATTAAAATTTATGGTTGTCTTCCTTCTCCATTTGAAAATTTCTAAGTTATCATATCATATATAAAATTGAGCTATTATTATTTATATAAAAAGATCCTACAAACTTAAATAATAATTTATATGTATATTGTTATGATTATTATATTATTTATTATTTTATTAATTTCTTTACTTCATTCATCTTACTCTTCTATTCTATTTCTTATCTATTTATCTTTCCACTTATTACCTTTTATTACTATCCTATTATCCATTCTCCTTATTTTAGTTATTATTACTTGTATAATTATTATAACATGCTGTTATACGCATCTTTATTTAGGAAACTATTTATGTTTATTAAAAAGTTAATAATATTATTTAAAGATTATAAATATTAATTATTATTATTTTTAATTTTATTAATTCTCCTGTGTAATTTGTAATTATAATTATTATTATTATTTAAAATTATTATTATATTATTATATGTATGTATTATATATTATATATTATTATTATATATAATATTTTATATTATATATTATTTTATTATTATTATTATTATTTATTATTTATTGATTATTATTATTATTATATATTATTATATATTATATTAGTCTACAACTATTTTTTTATATAATTTATAATAAATAATAGATATATAAGTTAAATAAGTAAGTGAATGTGGTTGATTATAGTTGATTATTATTATTATTTTGATTATGTATTTTATATAGGTGATTTATTTATTATATATTTATGATTTCACTTTTTATTATAATTATTATCAGTATTATTATGATTATTATTAAATAATATTATATGTATTATATGTAAATATAATACTTAATTATATTATTTATAAATTATTTAGTGTATTAATTATTCATTATTAATTATTATTAGATTATTATATATTAGTTATTATTTTATATATTATTATTGATTTTTATTTGTTATATTATCTATTTATTATTTTTATTGATATATATAATATTAATTATTATTATATATTATTATTAATCTTATTTATTATTATTATGTGATTTTAATATTATTAATATATATTATTATTATTATTATTATTATTATTATATTATTTTATTATTATTATTTTAATAATATTATTATTAATAATTATTATTTAATTATTATATTATTATTATTATTATTATTATTATTATTATTATTATTATTATTATTATTTATTATTATTATTATTATTATTATTTTATTATTATTATTATTATTATTATTATTATTATTATTATTTATTATTATTAAATTCTTAATTATATCATTCCTGAAAAATTATTATTGATATTTTAATTATATTATTATTATTATATTATTATTATTATTATTATTATTATTATTATTATTATTATTATTATTATTAAGTTTGCGTAACAATTTATGTAACTCCTCTTGTTGCTATTTTTTAATATTATTATTGTGTATTATAATTGTATTATAATTGTTATAATAGAGTAAAATAATCGCAATCTTTAAATTCAATTTCTTAAATTTAATTATAGCTACCTGTATTATTTTTTGGGGGCTCAAAGTACACAATTTTGTGTTACAATTAGTAGCCCCCCCCTTTCAGAAATTGTATATCACCAAATATTGCCTTATTTTTTTTATGCTAGAATTATACATTATAACTGTATGTTAAACTTAATAATGTTATTTTTATATTCTGAATAAAGTTTTTAAAATTGAAATTGAAACTATAATTATTATTAGTTATTACCATTAAAAATTATTATTATTATTATTATTATTATTATTATTATTATTATTATTATTATTATTATTATTATTATTATTATTATTATTATTATTATTATTATTATTTTAATTATTATTATTATTACGCATATACTAATGACTTATTCAACTCACATAATGTTTTTTAGTCTCCTTTCCTAATGATTATTTCCATTTTAATAAAAGACAAAAATACCGAATCTCTCTCTCTCTCTCTCTCTCTCTCTCTCTCTCTCTCTCTCTCTCTCTCTCTCTCTTCTCTCTCTCTCTCTCTTTCTCTCTCTCTCTCTCTTTTAAGAAACTTACTAAATATACATAAAACATCTTATATTGTTTATAGCAACAAACCAGCTAGACAATTTCGGTAATAAATTTAATGAAGAGGAACTACATAGTATCACAAATGCTTAAATTACTTGGTAAAATAATCGATGAAAAAAACTTCACGTTTAAAGTAATATGTTAACAAACCCTAACTAATTGCAGAGTTGTTCTAGTACAATGTACCGTGGTATGTTATAATTTATAATACCTACTACCTATAAATATGAAGTAAATATATCTGTAAATTATATTACCCCCAAATTATATTAATAACCTCACTACTCCTACCCCTTATTATTTTAAAGTGATATAATAGTATATTAACCAATTTAGGATCAGTAGTCAGTTATTGTATTATACTATCCCTATTAATAGTAATATACTTTATATATCACTACTACTATTATGATGCTCAGTAGTAGGTGAGTTATACTATTAGTATATAATACCTCACAATAATTAATATAATATAATATTAGTATATATAATATAATATATATATACCTTGTAATGCAAAGGATTCAATATTTAGGTATTGCATATAAGAGTAGCATGGATAGGATGATAAATAGGAGTCTATAGGTACTATGCTACGGAGTACAGGGGGACCCCCCCTCGGAGGGAAGTAGTAGTGAGTCTACGCTCTGAAAAAATAAGAAGAATAAACGGAAATATGCCATAAGAGAATGGCAGAAAGAAGACGGAGTTACTTAGATCAGAGTGAAATGAAAGAGTTATAAGATAGAGTAGTAGTCATATATTACAGTGTCTATAAACCTATTATAATAACAGTAGTTTATATATATATTATTCTACTCAATTATTATTATTATAGCTACTACAAAATTTAATAATATATCCACTTCCATATTAATATTTCTGATATTAATAGACTACATGGTGAAACTATAATAGAAGTACCCTCATATTAATTCATCGAAAACTATAATATATACAAGAACTGATATACATATTATATGGAATCTACGTATTAAATAGTATAGTATGAAAAATATAATTTTTTATTTTTTATTTTTTATATCTCTACCATAAACTACAGATAGTAACTAGATAAAACTAATACATATTAGTAATCAGCGTATGAATATAATATGTAATTATATAGTGACATACATATTATATATTATTAAAACTAATATATATACCCAAGTATAGTATTAATACCGCTCACAAGATCATAAAGTCGTGAGTAGGTTCATGCTCTTGGACGTAACTATTAACACTAATTTCCACCCCGCAGTATTCTCTCGTGTAAACCCCGCAGTTATATGTTATATAGTGTCCTAATATATTCCTCCCCTTACTATATACTAGATATATGTATAAACTATCCCTACTATCTTATCCCACTCTCTACCATATATTATCTACACTCACCTCACCTAAATAAAGTTCTACGTGTTTACCATATAATATCCTTAGTATTAATTCTATCTACCATAATACTGTTTTAAATATAAAATAATATAAAAAAAAATAAATTGTTTCTAGTTGCCTAACAATATTTATACCCTGATTCATTAATTTAAATCAGTTCTTAACCTTAAATTCTAGGTTTTTCGATATACAATGCGGTGAAACTTCTATAAGGTTGGTATATTTATATATACTACCTAACTCACTCAAAAAACTAATCCCTATTATATTTACTTAATATAATTTATTCTTATTATAGAACAATTTGACTAGGCAAATATTAATGGAGTATAAATATTATTATACTTTCACCTGGTAGTCAAAAATATAAACATACAAAAAAATAGAGATTGAATCTCAATATAACTAAGTAGTATATACGTGTGACTCATAATTATTATATTAATTAGGTGTTATAATATACTACTAGATATCGGTGTTAGATATTGTAATAAATATATTTATGATATAGATAATTTTATCACTATTGGTGATAGTTATACAGTAGGTATTAAACCACTCACTTCAGAAATAATATTTTTAAATAACTATAGAATATTAAATATAAACCTACTCTTATATAGTGATATGATATTATAATAATATATATAAATATATTATATATATATACTACTATATATATATATATAATTATATATATATATAAATTCATTGAACAACTCAATAAATAGTAAAAATTTAACCAGGTTCATTAATTTTTGCATAAACATAAAAGTAATTATATCAAAATAATGTTAATTATAAATAATATTGTTTTAATAATTTATATCTGTGTCTTTATATTAATTTCTACTTATACTTCTGAAAGATATTTATAACTACCTCAACATGTATTTCTACTAAATCTTCATTTTACTATATATAGTATATTACCTTATACACTAGGAACTCACTAAGTTACTCGGTAATCCATCACTGTAAATTAATTTGATTTCAAAAAACGCTTTATATATTCACCTTTACGAGTAGAGGACTTTACAGCTATGCTCAAAGCTCTTTGTTATAAATATATATTAATAAATATATATATATATTATAATATAAATAATATATAATAATATTTATAATATAGTTATAATATAATATATATAAATATATTATTTTATAATATAAAGTTACGAATGATATATATAAAATAATATCAAAATAAAAATAATTTATATAAAAATAATTACTAAAACAAAAACATGACAAAAATCATCATAATAATGCCCCCCCGGCCGGTGCACATGGACTTCTTTTAGCTAATTTTATGTAGCAATCAGCAAGGGGCGAAACAAATCAAATAAAAATTTACGAAATAAAAACAGTATATTAAACGCTTCATTTCTGTTAATATAAAAAGAAGTCACAAAAGTGTCAGTTACGAATCAACGAACATTTACAACTTAATGCCACCAAGATTCAATAAGAATAATAATTATGCTAAACTACATAGCATCTTACTTTAACTTCTACTAGTAATTCTAGTAGTTCTTAGATTTTATTTTATATTAATTCACACAATGATTCTACTCCATCTACTACTACTAACTGACTACACCCAGTGAACTACTCACAGCTAACTAACATTACAAAACTTACTAACTACATTACCCTACTAGCTTACTAGTCTACATTACTATCTATAACCACTACTAGCATAACACTATCTAAGAAAATATTAATAATAATAAATAATAATACATAATAAATATAAATTAAATAAATATATAATCATAATGAGATAAGTGATAATGCGAAATATATAATGAATTAATAAATATGATATAATAGATACAATAATAAAATATAAATAAATAAATAAAGTTAATAATAAATAACAATAATAATAATGAATAATTTTTATAAGTGAAGTTAATAAGATAGAGTGATCTTAAGAGATGAATAATGAGAAAAATAATAATAATAATAATAATAGAGATTATAAATAATTAAAATAATAATAATAAAAGTAATAATAATAATAATTAATAAATTAGCAAAATAATTAAATTATTAAAATATATAATATATATAATGCCGAGCTCACACTCTGGTCAAAATTATTGAGAAACTGACGAGTTATAATAATAAATAAAAAATAAGAATAATATTAATAAATGATTTATAATAATAGGATAATAATAATAATAATAATAATAATAATAATAATGAAATATTAGTAAATAATAATAATACAATAAATAAATAATAATTATATAATTTATAATAACTCAACTCACATCGATAAATTGGAATAATATTTTACTATATTATTAATTCACATATTATGAGATAATAAGATAATAATAATGAAGGAAAGTGCTATCATTAAATCAGCTTATGATGCATCCTATGTGATGCAGCCTGAACATGAACCCTTTTAATTCTTATACATCCTTTAGATATTCTATAATTTAAAATAACTCTATAGTCCAATTTGACACTTAGACATCTAACCATGAATTAAAGATATTCCTTATAATGAATAAATTACAATTTCATGACTACCTCTTTTATGACTATTAACGCATTGTGGGATACCAAACTTATTAAATATATTTGACTCTATATTACTAAAACTCAGCATGATTTTTTATGTTTGTTTCTTCTTTTTCTCTTTTTTTATTATAAAGCTCAAGTGCGGAAATACGTATACAACGATAGATCAAAAATAACTCTTAATGTGCCTATTCCTTTTAATTATCGTTAGAAAATTATCTATAATTATATTTTATGTATATCATTTAATAGATTGATTAGTTATTTTAATATCTATTGTCATATAAAAAATATTTATTTTTATGTGTTGATATATTCCTCTCGATAATATCTTTGCTTATCGTGTAGTTAGATATCCTATTAAATAATAAGACTATATACTTAGTTACCTATATTATTATTATATAATATATAATTTAATATTAATTAATTATTTATTTATATATTTAATTATTAATTAATTATTATTATATTTACTAATCATCTTATTATCTATATCTATCTATATCTATTATATCTATCTATTTATATTACTATCTTTATCTATCTATCTATATCTATCATTTAATATTTAACAATTAGAAATTTTAGTTTAGGTTCGGGTTTACAAAAATTTAAGTATGTCAAAAATTATTGTTAAGTATTATATAAATAATTATTGAAAAATATTTTTTTACCCCTTAACTAAATTTATCCCTTCTGGAGCTGTATATATTAAGCAATTATCAATTATTATCCTTTGCAACCTTTTTTATTATTTCAAGCGTGGACGATTATAACTCATATTTCGCAATCTCTCTACTAGAAAATCTCCCGGCGCAAGCAATGGCTCCATAGGACACAAGAAAAAAGAGCCTAGTGTTCAAGACTAAAAGTACGCAACTGATCGATACACTTATATACAAGTAAGCGTTGTCCAGCACTAATTATAGATCAGGCAACTACATTTCAATGTATTTCATTTACTATTTTATAGGGTTCTTTTAAAATCTATATAACTAAAATACCTCATATATAATCTTATAACACCTCTCAAAACTATAGCTATTATAATTACTTTATCTTAATGAGCATGATAATTTTATGTTAGTAAATAATTTTAAAGATCAAATTAAATAATTAAACTTTAAAATATTATCAAATTTGCATAATTTTACAGATTTCTTATAATATTTTATTAGTTTACTGTAACTTAATTGTTGACCTTATAACATTATTCAAATAACATGTATATATGTACTTTTCTCATGAATCGGATATCTAATTTATATATATTGACATATCAGATTAGCTTACTAAACTTATATATAATTATATTACGTTTCATACATGAATCAATTATTCTTAATTATATTAGTAACGTAAGTAATATTAAATACATTTAATATATCTACTAACTAAGTGAGACATATACTTGAAAGATAGGTGTATAGTTTATAGATGCAATAATAAATAATCATATTTCAAATATAACTCATTATACTCCCCTAACTCAATATAATAATCATCATAATATCTCTATATGTGAGAATGGCTCAAATTTCAACGACCCCGTATATATCACATCTCCGTATATATCAAACTCTTGCGCGTTTTCAATGTTAACTTTCTCTTTTGGGGATAATTCGCTATACCATATATACTTTGTCTACCACAGATCACAAAATCACTTTAATCTTCCCAATATATCTCTCTACCCCGATGTACTTAACCGCGGAGATCTCCAAATCAATTTATATATACGCCGTTATAAATGTCTAAGAGATATTTTACACACTATTTATTTCCCACTATCAACGATATTTCACTCGACTTTCTATCACACATGTCATTATAGAGAGGGAACGTCGAAGACAGCATTAAATTCATCCCTTTGCGGTGAGGATTCTCCCTAACTCTGTGAAATCATTTAGACTTCTCTCTTGTTTTGATATACTTATCTCCCATAAGAGTATCGTATTCTATAAATATTATATTATATATTTATTATTTATAATATATATAATAATTATAATAATATATATAATATATATAATAATATAGTTAATATATATATATATATAATATTAATATAAATAATAATATAATTAAATAATATTAATATATATATTATATATTAATATTAATATATTATATATATATATATAATTATTATTAATAATATAATATATATTATAATTAATATATAAATATATATATATTTATATAATTAATATTATTATATTAATATTATCAATTATTGTATATATAATATTAATTTAAATTATAATATATTATATTATATATATATATATAATATATATATATTATATATATTAATAATTATATAATATATAAATATAATATATAATTATATAATATATATTAATTTTATATATTATATATATATATATATATTATATATATAAATTAATAAATATATATATTTATATATATATATATATATATTTATATATATATATATATATAATAGAAGACAAAGTTCTCCTTTTATCTCAGATTTTGAAACATGTTTTGAAAGTTAAAATATCTTCTACGTATTTATTTACCAACCTAATTTTCAATGAGTAACATTTAAAAAATGCGCAAATATACGTTGAATATATAAATTAGTGATTATTATTATTATTATTATTATTATTATTATTATTATTATTATTATTATTATTATTATTATTATTATTATTATTATTATTATTATTATTATTATTATTATATAAAGCTTGATTTTTATTATCCATCTAACTTTGAATTTAAAGTCAACTGTTCAATAATAATTAATTTAATATTCATTTTTAAATTTTGTTTAATTTTAATTTATACACCATCAACTAGGTATAATTAGCTATAGTTTTGGTTTTAGTTTTAGTTTTAGTTTTAGTTTTAGTTTCCTGATCTAAGTGCAGGCATCTACTTGTTACTTGGACTGTGTTCAAAGGCCCTCTTCTTGGTCTAGGCTTGTTGATGATTCTTCTGGCCTAGGTATGGTAGCCTAGGCAAATATTCCTCACCAGATG
>JABUQX010104729.1:25000-30000 GCA_015478945.1 Trachelipus rathkii | reverse complement strand
AGTAGTAGTAGTAGTAGTAGTAGTAGTAGTAGTAAAGAAAGGAATGCCGGATCTTAAACTGTAATTTTAGATAAGGCTTTGTTAATCATTGATCACATGTGCAACACACACACAAACACACACACATACATACACACACACACCAACCACACATAATATATATATATATATAATATATTATATATATATATATATATATATATATATATATTACTATATATATATATATATATATATATATATATATAATATATATATATAATATATATATATATATTATATATATTATATATTGGGTGCACCTACATAATACGTAGACGGAGCGCACCACTTTCACGTTTTTGTATGTATAAGCTCGACTATAAAATAAAATATTTAAGAAACCACGTAAAGCCCCTTTCATAAAACGAAAGTAAAAACGTTGTTGTTCATTCCTACGTTTCGAATTAGATTTGTTTTAAGCAATTCTTTTTCCCTAAAAAGTTGTTTTAAGTATTATTGCTTTTTTTTTTTTCTTTTTTTTGTTATTTTATTTCTGTTTTTTTTCTTGTTTTTGTTTTTTGTTTTTGTTTTTAATTTAGTAAATGATACTAAATTATATAGATATGTATTTTTCATACTCATATTTTTTCCATGATATAAATTAAATTGTAGCACTTTATTTAATTATATATATATATATATATATATATTATAAACCATAAAGGGGTTCTCTTAATAGTCCCTGTTTGATGCCTCTGTAATTACTACTTATATTTACACCTTCCTCTATATATATATATATATATATATATATATATATACTATATATATATATATATATATATTATCAGAGGCGACTTTACATTCGAGCTAACTCGGGCTTAGCACGAGTTATCAAAACTAGAAACGATCGATCTTCAACAAATTTCATAAAGTTAGGATAAAATTCTCTTATTTTTTGGCTAAAATTGGTCATATGAAAAAAATTGTTTCATAATACATATAAAAGATTATTTAAAAAAACTTAAACAAAAAGTGTAAGAATCATCAACCATTGTGTATAAAGCTATTTTTCAATCGGATTATAAAAGCTGACCACCAGCGTTTTCGTGAACAAATAGCCGAGAGAAACTTTAAGATAGTAATACACTAATAAACATTTGGTGAAACTAATTTTTTATATAATGTTGTTTTTTTCCAATTCAGTAGAGTAATCTAGAGGTAAACATTCGTAATTTAATATATCCTATTATGAATATATATATCTATATTATTATTTCGGATAATAATAATTAATATTCTTAAATTCTAATACCTGAATTAGAAAGAAAAACAATAACAGTTACCCATCGAATCAATTTTAAATTTAATATATACTATAAGTAACCACTAGCAATAACACATTGATTCTCATGTTCGTGAATGAACATTTTTGGATATTTATATAATATATATATGTATATCCCCACTTATATATATATACTATACTTATATACTGTTATATATACAATCCACTCAACTGATATATATATATATTTATATAGTATAATAATATATATATATATATATATAGGACAAAGTTTTACTTAAACGCCCACACCGAACGGGAGCTCGGATCAAAAAAAAATTTTTTCACAGGTAAGCATCTATGATACATAAATAGATGTCTCTAGGGTCGAAATGAATTTTTTTTTTTTTTTTTTTTTTTTTTTTTTTTTTTTTTTACCTGGTTTAGGGGCGAATATATATAGGCTATATTATTTGTAAAGGTATTACACAGCAATGTAGGGGGCTCGAGCCGACGGGGGAACACAGGGGGGGCGTTTTCCATTACCCCGTAGGGGAGGGCGAAAGGAGGAACCCCCGCCACACCCAAATACCAAAGAGCGGGCCGGAGACCCTCCCGGAGGGGGGGAAATAGTCCTACCCCGTAGTTCCCGGTAAGGCCGAGAGACCCCGACTCCTCCATCGGTGCGGTCCTTCGCGATAATATACATAATAAATACATTTCCCACATATACGGATAATTTACCAGATTCACAAAATGTATTCCTTTTCGCTGTAGCATGTAGTTTTATTTCGTCTCTTTTCTTGTTTTCTTTGTTCGACCCTAAAACGCTCCTTTGGGTATCACTCTGCTTTCTGATTTAGACCGGCCACCTGTGAAAATTTTTTCTTTGATTCGAGCTCCCTTGTCTCCGTCTCTGCTAGCTGGGCCGAGGTTTAGCTCAGTCAGACTTCCTTGACGGCAACTTCGCTTTATCACGCATATATATAATCCGCGAACCTGTCTTATATTCTATTATAGCTCGACTCAGCTCTAAATAATTATTACATATCGTCCACTATAACTTAAATATATACAGTATAGCTAATATTTATACTATCATATAATATATATATATATATTACATCTTACATCTATATTCATATTATATATTTATATATAATTAGATATATATATATATTCGAATTGTACATTTTTATACAATGTGGTTGACTCCTGGTTAATATTAGGTTAGGTATAAATTTAGGGTTAAGTTTTTGGTTTAGTTAGTTTAAGTTAGGTTAGGTTATGTTAGGTTAGGCTTAGTAGAGGTTCAGTTTATATCCCAAACAATTTAATGGTATTTACCCTAAAATTATTAAAAATAAACGATACAGTAATTATTGATTTTGCTCCTTGAGGTCACAGCCCATTATAAATGCCTATATATACATATATAATATATATATAATATATACTATATATATATATAAATTATTATATATATATATATTAAGATATATATATATATATATATATATATATATATATATATATATATATAGTATATTATTATAGAGAGAGAGATGAGAGAGAGAGAGAGACCGAGTAGTAAAAGTTACTGGAGTCGCCGTATATATATATATATATATATATAGATATATAATATATATATATAATATATATTATTATATATATATTATTATATAGTCATTATTATTATATATATATATATATATATATATAGATATATAAATATAGTTATATATATATATTATATTATATTACATTATATTATATATTATATATATAATATGATATTCATTATCTATATATATGTATAACTATATATATTATATATATATATATATACTATTATATATAAATATATATATATCATATATATATATATATATATATATATATAATTATATAGAGAAAGAGAGACGAAGAGAGAGAGAGAGGAGCCCGAGTAGTAAAAAGTTACTGGATTCGCTGCTGATATAGCCTACTATATATATATTATGTTATATATATAGATATATATATATAAATTATAATATAATATATATATAATATATTATATACAATAATATTATATAATATATTATACTGTATCGGTATATATGTGTATATGCTATTCTATACCTTATTAATTTCATATTATATACAGTACTTATATATATATATATTATATACCTAACTGTAGATATATATTATATTATATTATAGGCTATTATATATATCATAATTATATTATACTATATATAGTATTATATTCTATACTAGCTTAATAACTCGTATTATATACTTATATATATTACCTTAGATAATCTGTGATGGAACATACAAAAGTGAAACATAAGTAACGAGTAGAAGAAGAAGAAGGAAGAAGAAGAAGAAGAAGCAAAGAAGGAAGAAAGGAAGAAGAAGAAGAACAGAAAAAAGAGAGAATGAAGAAGAAGAAGAAGAGTAAACTACAGAAACACCGACTACCAAAGACTTTACAGTCCCACTCAAGGCTAGTCTGTTAGTATTTTTGTTTATTGAATTTGTTTGGGAATGTTCCCACTGTTTTAAAACAAAATGTTACTGTATTTTTAAAATAAATGGTCTTTATTTTACCCTCTCTATTTCAACCGTACATATGAGTTTGCTCACTTAGAGCAGATCTGCTTCTAAGCAACAAAAACAAATCCATAGTCTGTTAAGTATTTTTTGTTTGTGTGCGCGCAATTGTGTTCCATCTGTCCAATGTGACAATATGAGTTTGCTCACTATCAGAACAGTTTCGTTCTAAGCATCAAACATTTCATATTGCTACAAGTGGTGAGAATGTTTACAATGAATTATTTTTCCTACTCAGTGTGGTCGATTAGATCACCCCGTCTAGAACAATAGTCTATGCGGTGAACATCAAACCTATTTATTACAGTTATTACAGTTTGTAAAGAAGAAAGAAAGAAGAGAGAAAATAAGAAGAAAGGAAGAAGAAGAAAGAAGAAGAAGAAGAAGAAGAAGAAGAAGAAGACTATTGCTTTCATGTTTTGTTTTTGTTCCCCAAGTTAGACTTTCATGAAAACATTCCCGCCTGTATTCTCATTAAAATTTTTGTAATTTATGTGAGACATTTTCATTCACATATATGCAGAAGCGCTTAATAACAATCCTCATTAAATGCCAATACTTGCAACTACGCATCCTCACCCTCTTCCGTGTTCAACTTTTAACAAAAAAAAAAAATTAAACAGACAGACAACCTCAAATAAAGTAGCAAAATTCTATACCTACCACTACTCTCTCTCTCTCTCTCTCTCTCTCTCTCTCTCTCTCTCTCTCTCTCCTCTCTCTCTCTCTCTCTCTCTCTCTCTCTCTCTCTCTCTCTCTCTCTCTCTCTCTCTCTCTCTCTCTCATAGCATTTAAAGTTTTATAATGATTTTGTCTGGGAATGTTTCAAATTCTCTTCTCCTGCGCCACTTTCCTTCCCCTCTCTCTTCTCTCTCTCTCTCTCTCTCTCTCTCTCTCTCTCTTCTCTCTCTTCTCTCTCTCTCTTTCAAATATTATGAATGGAATTTACATAAAGCACATGAACACTCCCACACAGAGTGACGCCCATTAGCATAGTTTTAGTCTATAAAAAAAGCCACTATAGATATTGGGCTGGGCATAAACGATCTCAATGGTCTGTACAAATTTCGCTGTACTACCCCCCCCTCCACCCCCCCCCACCCCCCTTCGCATTCCCCATCTC
>JABUQX010104729.1:10000-17500 GCA_015478945.1 Trachelipus rathkii | reverse complement strand
ACTTCAGATTAATAATTTTTCCTAAAGCCAAATTGAAGGTCGTTAAGAATGTTATTCATATTAAGATATTCTGTCAAGCGCTTCAACAGTAATTTTTCAAATAATTTGCTAATCGTTTGTGAAATTGAGATCGGTCTATAGTTTGTGGGATCATTTTTATCACCTTTTTTATGCACAGGAGTGACACGTGAGACTTTTAAAATTTCTGGGAAAATTCCCGTGTGAAGGGAGATGTTAAAGAGGTCTTTTAAAGGAGAGTCAATTATGTCGGCAATTGTTTTGTAAATGTGGTTTGGAATGGTAAAAAGATCGCATTTCTTATTTTTTAGTTCAGTGATTATCGTTTTGACTTCTGAAGCCACAATATTTTGAAAAGAGAAGCGAGAGCCACACTGTCCCATGAAGGTCTCAAATGCGGTTTGACTTGGAGGCCTGCCTACCGCAGTTTGCTTACCAATGTTTACAAAGTGCTTATTGAGTTGGTCGGCAATTTCCTTTTGTCCTTTAATTATTTCTCCTCTTATTTTTAGTTCGTTTATTTTGATTGTTTTTGATTTATTTTTGTTGACTAATTTGTTAATTAAACCCCATGTAGTTTTTGAATCATCATATGCTACATTAAATTTATTTGTATAATATTTCCTCTTTGCTTTCTTCAAGACGATTTTTAATTGTTTATCGTAATTATTATATAATTGAAAAGGTATGACGCCTATTTTATAATTTCTATAGAGTTTATGCTTTTGGTTTATAGAGTTTATTATACCAGGTGTAATCCACGGATTCTTAATCCTTTTTGGGCCTAATCTTTTGGTTTTTATTGGGAAAGAATCATTATAGCTCGTGTTTAAGGAGTCTAAAAAGCAGTTAAATTTAGTATGTATGTCTATCTCCTCATTTTGTATGTATGAAAAATCTAACTCATTTATTTTATTTCTAAAATTTCGCTGGCCGTTTTCGTCATCACGCCTGTATTATATAGTGGTAAGAGTTTGTGTTTTATCGATACGGAATTTTACAAGACAGGGATAATGATCCGAAATATCTGTCTTGATTACAAAAGATTTGATATCAACCTCAATATTGCTCCATATATGGTCGATTAAAGTTGGATTTCTGTTCTTAATGGTATTAGGCCGGGTTGGTACGGTTATGTAATTAATCATTCCATTTGACATCATTACATTTGATAAAGCATTGTTCCCAGAAGAGGAACTATTATTACCTAAATCAATGTTGAAATCACCGGCAATTATTACCTTTGTATTACGCAAGTATGTTTGCATTATAACTTCGAGAGATTTTATGAATTCCTTTTTCGACGCATTTGGGGGTCGGTATAAGCCCACTATTATCATATTAAAAGATTTATTCACAACGCGAACGGCAAGAACTTCTATAGTGTCGTCGATTTGTGAGAATTCTACTTTTGGGTTATCGCAAATATCATTTTTTAAGTAAAGAGAGATTCCCCCTCCTCTTTTATTTCCCGGTCTAACAATATGGTATCCCTTATATCCTGGTAGTGTATACAGCTCTTTATTGTAGTCATTAAGAAAAGTTTCGCTGAGTACGACAGCATCGGGATTAATATTTTGATAGCCTAAATAATTAAGAAAATCTTCGTAATGTTTATGAATACTTCTTACGTTAAGATGTAACAATGCAAAATTGTTTCTTTCAGATGGTATATTAATTGATTTTTTTAATAAATCCGGAGAGGTATATTCAGTATTATGGGTCTTATTATTAAGAGGAATTTCGTCCCAACTTTCCCAACGTATCCAATCCCAATCCCAACGTCCCAATATTATAATAATAATAATAATAATAATAATTATAATAATAATAATAATATAATAATAATAATAATAATAATAATAATAATAATAATAATAATAATAATAATAATAATAATAATAATAATAATAATAATAATAATAAAGTTAAGAGAAGAAAAAGAAAGAATATAGCGAATGGGAAAGAAAATTAGAAAATATACAAATTTAAACGATTATTCAAATTCAATATATATCAAGCTTGTATTCTAGCTAACAGTGATTTATCTAAGTGCCCCAAATGTACCATATTATATCTAGTGCTAAATTATATTACTAATATAATAATAATAATAATAATAATAATAATAATAATAATAATAATAATAATAATAATAATAATACATAAATAATACATATTAATAATAATAATAATAATAATAAAAATAACATAATATAATAATAATAATAATAATAATAATAATAATAATAATAATAATAATAATAATAATAATAATAATAATAATAATAATAATAATAATAATAATAATAATAATAAAATAATAATAAAATAGTAATAATAAATAATAATAGATAATAATAATTATAAATATAATAAAATAAATAATAATAATAAATAATAATAATAATAATAATATAGATAATAATAATAATAATAATAGTAATAATAATAATAATTGTCATAATGATAATAGTAATTATATTGATAAAACTCATATTATATTAATAATATCGTCGATTTTCAGTACATAAATCCCTACTCCTTTTATACAAGAGGCGTTACGTTGACGGAGGTCAAATAGTTGTTTAATTCGTCTTCATTTTTGATTTTAATAGATTCACTATTAGCGCTCTTCTTAACATGGAGAACTCCGCTTTTAAAATAACAGGCATATATAATGTTCCTATGATCTTTCCTTATTTTCAGAGCGCGTTCCAATAGCTTTTTCTTTCTTGTTGTTAGGAATTCATTGATGAATATATCCGGCTTCTCTCTTATGCACGCTGATATTAACCGACTTTTAGTTGAGTCATCATTAACTTTAAATCGAATAGGTCGTTTATCACTATTTTCTGTTCTTTTTTCACCTAGTCGAAACGCTTCAGTTATTGCATTAGAGGTAAGTTTGATTTTCAATTTTTGTTCAAGCAATCGAGTAACGGTCTCTTTACAGACTTCCCCTTCATTTGAGACAGGTATCCCAGCCCCGCTTATCACGCATATATTTTTCACGTTTTCTTGTTGTAATAACTCTTGAGACTCCTCTATAGTTTTAATCGTACTCCTTATTTCTGATAATTGAGAATTAGCGCTGGGACTGGTAACCTCATTGATTTCAGGTTCAGAGCTATTTAACTTGACCTGTAATTCAGCGATCTCATTATTTTTTTGCTGTTTGAAATCGTTAAAGGCGTTTTTGATAGTATTTAATTCTTCATTAAATGATGCTTTAATTGATGCAATTTCTTCCTTTAGACTATTGATGATCGTAAGTAAATCCAGTGTTGCAGTTTCATTCTCAATGGGATTGTAGCGTTGGGAGAGTGGGGAGTTAAGAAGTTCGTTTTCTTGGCTTTCAGTCAAGGTTTCATCAAAAGAAAGTTGTTCTTCCTCTTCAATCCTATTTACCCTCCCTCTCCCGCTCCCTCTTCCTCTCCCCCTCCCTCGGTTGGTGTTGTTATTTCCATTGTTGTTGTTGTTGTTGTTGTTGTTGTTGTTGTTGTTGTTGTTGTTGTTGTTGTTGTTGTTGTTGTTGTTGTTGTTGTTTCTCGTTTCCGTCATTTTTGTTCACGTTTATATTGATTCAATGCACTACAATGACAATATTACTAATATTCTGAATGCTGTATTGAATTTTTATTCACTTTAACGTTTTTAGCACTTTTATCTCACCACTTGATACTGTTATTATTAATTTGAGGGGCAATTGTTTCACTCACTCGTTTCTGCACATCTGGCACTCAAGGAGCACTGAGTTAAACACGTCTGCTCTCGACGCCGTCCAGAGCAATCAATAATAATAATAATAAAAATAACAATAATAATAATAATAATAATAATAATAATAATAATAATAATAATAATAATAATAATAATAATAATAATAATAATAATAACTAAAATATAAATAATAATAATAATAATAATAATAATAATAATAATAATAATAATAACTTGTATTCTATAGTAATTAGTAATGTAGCAAATTAAGTTTGCCTTATACTTATAATGTTGGTTATTCGATTATTAAATGGACCCTTTTATCTTTAAAACCAGAAATTTCTTAACCTATGGGTTGTGCCTCAAATTTGGTTCATTGGAAATTCCGGGATGGGTCGCGACCCAAATTATGTTCAACGGGGCTTCCGAGATGGGTGGTGATCCAAATTATGCTTGCCAGGGTTTCCGAGATGGGTCGTGAACCGATTTATGTTCACCGGGGCTTCTGAGATGGGTCGCGACCCAAATTTGGTAAACCTTGTCATTCATTTTTGGTGTTAAAGTAGTGTTTAGTCGTTCATTCTAAATTCACTTTTGGATGATAATGAAAGATTCACAAGATTCACAAGATTCACCTAGTTCGTTCCTTCTTTACGGTCATGAATATTTTGGAAATTAAAATAGTTTCTTAGATTTTTTGAGAAATACATAATGCTATTTGTTCTAAATTTTTACAAAATCGAACGAAATATCTCATTTAAATGTCAATTAAAGACATATAAATTATTCCAAAAAATAAAATACAATTTCTTAGATTTTACTGTTTTATAAAAAAAAATTTAGACGTCTTTATATTAGACAGTAATATGGTATTAACCATCATAAATGTATTATTTATTTCGAAAGAACAATCTGTCCGTGAAAGTGCCTAATGTACTTAAAGATTTTAAAACATTTTTTGTGCCATTTCTAAATGGAAGAATAAATTTCATTAAGCCAATATTTTTTCTCAAAAGAAACACCTCCACTTCTCCACTCCTCCCCCACTATTAAAAAGACAGGTTAGTAAACCAAATTCTTTACCAGGGTTTTTGAAACGGTGGAGTTTAAAGTTCCAGTAAAAATTTCCCATTTGATAAGCTATCCAACGCCCATATATTTTTTAACTTTTAGTATAAAATTTACCATAGCAAGTCATCATTGTTCAAAGATCTATTAAAACTGTACTGATACATTGTACTGCACTGTACTGAAACTACATTTTCTGTACTGAAACAAGTCAGTGCTTGTTTGGGGAAGCCGTGATTGGGGTGTAGTAGATATTATTTGTGGAATTTTTTTATTCTATATAAATTTAAATTGTATATAATGAGAGCTGAGGTGGGACAGTTTTTCACAGGTCCACGTGCCATCTTTTTGACTCTGGTGTTCTTATGTCCTTATGTAGGTCATTGATAAGCAAGTGAACAAAAAAAATATATGGTGACTGTAACAATTGAAGGAAAACACGTAGATTTGTAGAAGCTTGCCAGTAGCTAACCTATTACTTACATAAGTGTCTATTATTGTATATTATTTTAAATTGCTTTTATTTTAAATTGTATTAAAAATTTTAATAATATTGTTCGTATAGTTTAAAATTTTTAGGTCAATTAATTAATACTAATCAATTAATTAATACCTATACTGATTTATTAGCATATGAAAACTGGAGCCATTGCGCATTATATATATATATACTATATATATATAATATATATATATATATATATATATAATATATATATATATATATATATATATATATATATATATAATATATAATATATATATATATAATATATTATTAATATGAGGCGAATCCTGACGGAAAATGTTGAGCATGTAGAAAGTTTAATAATTTTTTATCCCCATAATATATATATATATATATATAAGTATATATATATATATATATATATATAATTATATATATATATATATATATATATATATTATATATATATATATATATTATAATATATATATATATATATATAATATATATATATATATCGTGGCGCAGGAGGTTGAGTCACCGATGGGGGTGCGATTTCCACATTATAATAATATATAATATATATATATTATATATATAAATATATATATATATATATATATATATATATATATATATATAATTATATATATAGTTATATAATATATATAATATTATATCTATCGCATTTTATAGCAAGGTAGCCGCCTATGACATTATTCTACTTCGTACGGTAGCACAATTACATAAAAAAGTTACCTGTTACGAATGATTTAAAATAAAATATAAAAATAATAAATTACTTACTTTATAATTAAATTGTAGGTTTTTATAATTTGTAGCTAAAGTCCATTCTTCTCGCTTTTTGACTTGCAAATAAGTCAATCACAAGATTGTCAAAAGATGGATTCTGGACAATATCTCTTTCTGTTGCAAGCGCAACGAGGGCATTCAGTCTTTCTTGCCCCATTGTATTCCGAATAACGGTTTTTATTCTTTTTAATCTAGAAAAGCATCTTTCAGCTTCAACAGATGCCATTGGAGTAGTTATTAAAATTTTTAGCAACTTTAATGTTTCTTCAAAAGTCTGATCCATTCCATTTTCAATAATGTACTTATAAGAATCAAGAGCTCCTTTCAGGGAATAAAAATCTTCTCTAGAATATATAACTTGAAGTTCAGATTTGAGTCTCAAGATGTTAAAAAATGGATAAACAGTTACAGTATTTTCAAATGCAACTGTGGGAAATGAGGTTCTATATAATTTAAAGTGTTCACGCTCGAAAAGTTGAGCTGATAGTAAATGATCACTAAACGAAAACCTCTCCTTAGACTGAGATATTATTATGTCACACACTTTATATGCAGCAGCTTTTTTAATTTCGTAGTAATTGGAAGCATTTAACGATCTTCTTCTCTTCACCTCACAAACATCATACGTTCCCTCAATTTCTTCCATTATGGTGGTCATACTGTTTCTAATCTTTCCTAATTCTAATTGTAGTTCACTCACAGCTTGTTTTATGAGAATTACGTCTGCATTTCTTGATTGAATTTTATTATAGAAACAATCTACGTGCGGCATTATATGGCGGAAAACAGTGAGCCAAAATACAAAAGTAGGATCAGTCAATAACCTTTGCAAACCTCCTGCTTGATCTCGTGTTCCTGGTTGTTTGCTTTCATTTAGAATTTTTTCAAAGCACTCTAACAATAGCTCTCTATGTTCAAAAACCATGTTTACAGTTCGGATGTTAAAATTCCATCTTGTTTTAACAGTTTTTGGCAACCGTTTCCCAATAATTTCATCTAATACAGAGCATCTCTGAGGAGATTGTGAAAAAAAAGGTTGGAATTAGTGACATATTTCTAAAGAATTCTCCAACTTCTGGAATTTGAGAAACTGACTGAGTCATTATCAAATTAATTTGATGCGCATAACAGTGTACATAATGTGCATTTGGATAAACGTCTTTTATAAATACGTTTACACCACTGACGTGTCCACTCATAACTGCGGCACCATCATAACTTTGAGCAATCAATTTTTCTGGACAGTTCGGTAAAATGGATTTTAATTGATCAGAAATAACGCTAGCTATTGATTCTGCCCTGTGAGAAGCTGGGTTAAAAAGTCCCCAAAATCTTTCTTTTATATTCCCGTCATATTCATAGCGCAAAATGAGAGCTAATTGAAATTCGTTTGATATATCAGAGGTTTC
>JABUQX010104728.1:17500-29779 GCA_015478945.1 Trachelipus rathkii | reverse complement strand
ATATATAGTATATTATATATATATATAACATAATATATATATAATATTACTATATACTATCAATATATAGTATATATATATATATATATATTTATATATATATAGTATATACTATATATTATATATATTATTTAGTTTTTTAAGCCAGAGAATTGGATGTTAGAGAATGTGTATTGCTTCTTATACTATATACAATATATAACTATATCTTATATATATATATAATATATATATATATATATATAGTAGTCTATATATATATATTATATATATAATTATAGTATATATATATATATAATGATAATAATATATATATATGTATATTATAATATATATACTATATAATATATTATATATATAACACGATATTATATAACACGAACAAAACACAACCTTCTAACAACTTAATGTCCTGGCTTAATAAAAATTCAAACCTTAATTTGACCTGCCTACTTATACTGCGCACTATACTAAACTTTCTATCATAGCATCTACGAAGTCATAGGCCAACCTTAAAAGAAATATAATTGAATACATTTAGTTGGCCTTATGCTTTTCAGTTTTTGAACGAAAGATATGATTTGGAACAAAATACATATCTTAAACATATGCCCATAAGATAATTAAGATATATACCTACGTTTTAAACTATGTATTGGTCATATTAGTAGTCCACTTTTATCGACCAATTTGTATTATTCTTTCATAAAAAAAACTCCCAAAATGTTAAAATTAAAAATTCAAACGTAAAGCACCGAGTAACCAACAACTCATCATTTCAAGTAGGGACTGCTGAATATATAATTAAACATATCGATATATCACGATATAATCGACTATTTAAAACATATCAAAGTTGGCTCCCGAACTATCCCGGTCAAACAAATATTCGAATGATGCGGCATTTAACAAAATACTGCGTTTGTACCAATACCTATATATACATATATACTATTATACTATCTACCCTATACTACTACCTATATACTATATACACCTAATACTACTAATATAAATACATATTCACGTAGACTAACCAATACTAATCATACCTTATATGTATATACTACTCATATCATCATATACTACGATACTTCACTACTAATAGTAGATTATATACACATACTATATACACTATATATATACTTACGCATCTCATATAAATACTATAATATATTATATATTAATATAATCAACCTTATATATGAACGAAGCAACCGATAGAACCAGACTTTATCACATACATAGTATCTATCTTTTCACAGTATAATACAATCACTACTTCATAGTCATACTAATAACTAGTTCCTACTCATACTACACCTATACGTCACTACACTGCCGACTTCTACCGTGACTTCATATAGTACTCAAAATACCTATATATCATAGATTTAGTACTCACTCTAATACGCCGCATAACTCACATATAATACTGCCTACTACACATCATACCTATACTCTACATACGTTAATCCTACCTACTACACTACACATACTATACATGATCATATACCTTTAATTATAACTATTAATACCAAGATATATATTATCACTCACTAACATTAGGATATACTATATATTATATTATATTATATTATATATATATATATATATCTATATAAATATATATATACTTATATTTATATATTATATATATATATATTACTATATTATAAACTCCAAATTCTCTCCGATTAACGCTCCATAAAACCACAAACTGATTTAAGATGAATTCACGTATGTTAGGCCATTTCCGATTCCGTCTGAACAAAACACTTATTTAACAAAGAATCCTGAGCGGAGAAAGCAAGAAAGCAGAGTGAGGCCTAATTATAGATAAAAACGTTTCATTTGCTATTTAATAAATGACAAATCATGTTGGAAAATAAGTTAGCAAATTGGTTTAATTAATGAATTTACGGTAAATCTTATTTTTATCATCAGAACCACGAACGTCAAAGGAACGGGATTTGCTGGCATACTATAATAATAATAATATAATAACTAATAATAATGAAATTTTAATAATAATAATAATAAAATAATAAAATAATAATAATAATAATAATAATAATAAATTAACATACTTAAGATTGAAACAGGGTTGCGGGGCCAATTAATCAAAAATTTTTATTGGGTGGAGCAGGTAAAGCGATAGTGAATCCGCCTAGATCATATATATATATATATATATATATATTATATATATTATATACAATATATCTATATATATACTATATATTATATACTATTATTATATATTATTATATAGATATATATAATATTATATATATATATATATATATATATATATATATATACGTATATATATATATATATATATATATATATATATATATTTATGCGTTGATATTTGGTTTAAAGCCACAACTATCATCGATCCATATCTCAAGAAACTACACATAAGCTACGGGAAAAGGAATACATTCGGTTTAGCTTCTGGGGGCCAAAATTTTATTGGACGGAAAACGTTGTAAAAAAAAAAAAATTAAAAAATAAAAAAAATAAAAAAAAAACATATCTCAAAACTACAATAGCTACAGCGAAAGGAATACTATTTTTGAATCCTTGAAAATTTTTAGTAGGGAAATGCTTAAAAAAAAAAATAATAATAAAGAAATAAATAAAATAAATAATTGGCTAGTTTTTTTCTTTAGGACGCAGCGGGACATAGTCGTATTTATATATAATATCTATATTATATATATATATATATATTATATATATCATATAATATATAGTATATATATTATATAATATATATATATACTATATATATTATATAGTTTATATATATATAATAGGTCTATATATATTACTATTATATATTATATATTATATTTATTTTAAGGTATTACACGCAATGTAGGGCTCGAGCCGACGGGAGTTACAGGGCGGGAGTTCTTTCCATTACCCCGCTATGGAGGGCGAGGAACCCCCAGCGATACCGCCGACAATACACTAAGAGGGGGTTCCTGAGACCCTCCACGGAGCGGGGGGGAATTCGTCCTACCGCCGAAGTTCCCCGGAGGCCGAAGAGAACCCGGACTCTGCCACTCGGCTGCGGCTAACACTCATACTGGGTAATATCTTTCAGTTAAAAAAAAGGCAACTCCTCATTCACAATACGAAAAGCTCATTTCATTCTTTAACGCACGTACACCAATCAAACAAAAGGTCTCCCTAAATAAGATCTCCTATCACCTACTTTTACTCATAGACTTACATAACCACATTAGATTATTTTTCATTTTTCCCTATCTTTATTTACATTTCCTAACTACCAAATTTTCACCAGGATTCCAAACAATGCTATCTCCGGCTTCGCTTAAGCTATCTAGTTCTTGAGATAACTAATTTTTTTATTCCCCATTATCTCATATCTTTCTATACATTTTCTCCCGCACTACACAACTCACTGGCAACCGCATTCTCCAGCAAACCTATTCAACTTTTACTCAGCTGTAGCTACTTGCTAGCTTTCTTGAGATATGGATTGTGGCTCTACTAGAGGCTGAAACCACCTCCTCCTCCTCCTATATTTCTATGTATACTCCTACACTATGTACTATAGAAAATATATATAGTCCCAATGTATATAATATATATATATATATATATATATACTATATATATATATATATATATATATATTATTATAATATTGATTGATTGATGATAGATTAAATAGATAGATGATACGAGAATAATAAACAATAAAACTCTCTCTCTCTCTCTTCTCTGTTATATATAGTATATATACATATATACATACTCATATACCAAGTATTAAAAACAAAATAAACTTATATATAATACTTATATATACTAATATATACTACGATATATAATATATCATATAAAACTATAATATCTAACTATATATATATAATATATATATATATATATATATATATATATATATATACAGTATATACTATATATATATATAATTATATATAATATATAGTTAATATATATATATAATATATATAAATCTATATTATATATATAATATAATATATATATATATATATATATATTATATATATATATAGTATATATTATATATATATATATATTATCTACTTTTCTGCGTAGTATACCGTATATATACCACACAACCTTTGCCCCCCCCTAAACGAAATCCTCCTACGGCCCAAATGAATTGCACTCATGAAATTCGGGATCTGAATTTTTTTTAAATGATTTATATTACTTATAATATTGTATATTATAATTTAAATATACATATTATCATTACTATATATATATAATATATAGTATAATATATATACTATATATATACTATATAATACTATCTATTATATATATATATAAAAGCTTTTCGCCCCCCCCCCCGGAAATTTCTGCGGACGTCCCATGGGCACGAACCGTTCCCTGCACTCCCAATTTCCGCTTTCATCGAAGAAAATTGAATTTAGGACATATCTTTTTTCCAGTTTATCCAATCAATCCCAAATTTTGGGAGTATAATTTTTTACAAAATTTCACATCTTTTATTTTATAAGTCTTTTTTGAAATGAGCCATATTTTTTTATCTCGAAAAATAATGGGTTTACAAAAAAATTACAAGAATAAAAAATCTGCATTTTCATAAAAAATAATTATGCTTCAAAAATTTGAAATTGATTGGCATGACAACTGGAAAAAAAAGATATGCTGAATTACATTTTCTTTTCGACAAAAGCCGAACACATTGGGTCGTGCCATATGTATGATGAACGATTCGATGCCTCAACACAATTGTCAGATATAAAAGTTGTAGCTCATCTAAATGCTTTTTAAAAAATCTTCAATCAATAAAATCGGTTGATTATTAACAAATATATGCCTAAAACTTTAATTACATAAAAAAATTGCCTAAACCCAGTTCAGTTACTTGCTTCATACAAAAAAGAATGATTTTTATTTCATTGCAACAAAATAATTTAAAATGAAACATCAAATTAAAGGTCTAGGTCCAGTGATTCTGAAAATCTAAAAATAAAGCTAATCCGTTATATATGAAAAAAGTTTTTAAAGGAAACCTAAAAAAAGTCAAGCCAGCGTGCTCATAATAAGGATGGTTTAATAAGCTTTTGATAAATACGTTCAATTATTGGTTGTTTGGTTTGCCAAATCAAGGATTAATAAGACCAAATAATTTAAAGCAACTTGTCATCTACAAAGGTAAAAAAATCAACAAAAGACTGATTCTTGGTTTCAAGGGCCTAACTTAAACTTTTTTCGGAGGTTCAGAAAACATCAATAATTCTATGCCGCTTTGAATTTTCAATTTTCGATTTCAGTATGTTGTTCCTCTTGCGTAACGTTAAAACTACTATATATATAAAATCTGTAGAGTATGAGAGAAATTATAAAGAACTGAAAAAAGATCAAAAAGAATTTCAATTCCAATCCTCAGTAGCTTATGCGTATATAGCATCTTTACTGGATTCTTACTTTAGCTATAATATAAACTTTATAAAATATTATTTTTTTTTAAATAGCAATTTTTATTTTCTTAAACTTTGAATATCTCTAATGCTATGGAAAATTTAAGCCAAAAATATTATATCCTTCATATGTATATTAATAAATGTTTACTAAATGTTTTTATGGAACGAGTAACTTTAAAACTATTAAAGTAAAGTCTCTTTTTACACGGCGGAATTAAAATAAAAGAAAAAAAAAACAATATCAAAGTTTTACCCACTAAAGTAGTACCCACTTCCCACTTTTACAACATGAATCCCACAATCACATTTAATATCAATGAGTGGTGCGTCTCCAAATCACTTAGCTCCAAGTATCACAGATAAATCTCAATACCATAATCAACATAATAATACAATAATAATCACTATATAATTAATCTAATTAATACATAAAATAATCCAATAATAACCTAACTAGCATAATAAATATAATAACCTTACGGTCAATTAATAAAGTAATCAAAGTAATCACTTAATAATAAAACACAATTATCTGATATACCCATACTACTGATTCACCATCTATATGACTCTTCACTCATCTACCCACTATATACAAAGTATATATCATAATAACACTACTCGATCCTTACGCTAAGCCCCTTACCTTAGATGAGAAATATACCATTCTAATCTATATATAACTCATTATCCAATTCTCATCCTACCTTATTAGTATATACATCTATACCCAAACAACTATATATATTACATCCTATATATAATATAACACCTATAACACTATTAATACATACTTAATACTATATATATACTATGGTCATTCTTAACACAACTACCAATCTGTAATACTTGTACACGAACATCACCTTGTTATTCCCTTTCCCGCTTTACTAAAAAAAAGGTCATTGTAATCTCTCCGTCCTTGCATGTTAATTTTATTATGTCCAACCTAAGTTACACCAATTTCTTTTATAAAATCTAACCCTATCTACTATATACTATACTATATACTAATATACCAATAGCCTACTATAACTTTACACATATATTATATATTTCTACCCTCATAATACTATAATATACCTTATAATATATATATATATATATTATATATATAATAATATCTAAGTTCATGTATACGTACTTTATATTATAATTTAATAATACTACACCTATCTATACATATCCTATATATATATTATATATTGCTCAGCCTCTAGAAGAAGCCACAATCCATATCTCAAAGACTACAACAGCCTGACCGGAGGAAATAAGAGAGAACATGTGGAATCCTGGTCCAATTATTAGGCGCGAAAAAAAAGTAATCGTTCAATAAACTACAAAGCTACAGACCAAAATGAATTACATTTTGGAATCCTGAATTTTAGTTTAGGAAAATGTAAAAAAAATAAAAAAATAAAAAAAATTATTATGAATAATTATCAGTAAATGCATTAGAGAGCCTACTTTAGAGACCTTTTATTGGTTACTCGTTAAAATAAAGAGACTTTCTCTAGTTAATCTTGCTCTTTTCTTTACAAAGGAACTCCCCAAGGGCTTATACCGCCACCAGATGGCAGAGTCGGTCTATCTCGCCCTTCTCCGGGACATACCGGCTAGCGATATAACTCCCCCCCAGGGGAGGTCTCCGGAACACCCCGCTCTTTAGGTTAATTTGCTGTCGTGTACGCGAGCGCGTTCACCTTTCCCGCCCCCCCCCGCTAACAGCAAAGGATCGGAACAACGTCCCCTCCTCGTGTGTTCCTCCGTCGCTCGCGAGTCCCCCTACCATCTGCAAGCATGGAATACCTTTTCACATAATAATATATAGTTATACATATATATATATATATACTATACTCTATACCCTATAGTAACTAACAACTCAATTACCGCCATAAACACTACGGCTACACTATAAATACAGTATATTACCTAATATTATATATTTAATATACCTATATATCTATATATACACTTATACCACTCATATACCTCACTCTACATTATATATATATACTACTGTCTCAGCACCCCCCAAAAAAATCGCCATTTTCTTTCATTTTTTTACCATTTTCCTAACTAAAATTACCAGAATTCCAAAAAACTGTACTTCTTCTTACTCTCCCTTGTAGCGTATTAATATACTGAGATATGATTTTTTTTTCTTATTTATTATTTTTATTTTTTTTTCTCTAGTATTCCTCCGGTAAATTTTTGCCCAGGATTTCAGCCAATGTATTCCTTTTACCGGGTAGCTGTTGTAGTTTGAGATATGGATTGTGCTCTTCTAGAGGCTGCCTATATATTATCTACTATATAACTTATGATATACTATATATATATATATATTAGTATCATTATCAGAGATTATACCCATATTCACTCACAATATATATTATATATATAATCTATATAATATAATATATATATAATATAAAATATAATATATTCTATCATATTATATTATATATATATAAATATATACTATATAAATATATATATATTATAGTATATATAATATCTATATATATATATATATATTAACTCATAATAATAATTAATATTATATATATATAATATAATATATATATTATAATATAAATATATGGACAAACTTAACGCCCACACGGAACGGAGCTCGGATCAAAAAAAAAAATTTCACAGTAGCATCATATGATACATTAAATAATTTCTATGCGGTCTAATTAAAATTTTTTTGTTTTACCGTCTAGGGCCGATAATTAGGTTAGGTTACGTCTGTATAGTCTCATGTCAGCGCAGGAAAAAAAATTTCATTTCGACCTAAATGAAATCTATTTATGATCATAGAGGCTACATGCTGAAAAATTTTTTTTATCACGGGCTCCCTTTCGTGTGGGACGTTAAGTAAAGTTTTACCTATACTATATAATATATATATAGATATACTATATATATATATATATTTATATATATATATACTATATATTATAATATATATAATATAATATATATATTTATTCTTATATAATATAGATACCTATATATTAATATATATATTCACTTTTTTGAAGCACAACTAACTAATCATGGCCCCAGTGACTTAAATGGAGGTAAGTTACACGAGAAATCAAAGTTCGAGAAATAAGAAAATCTTCCCCCATATAAACTTTAAAACATATCTAATTTCAGATTAATTAAAATTTAATTTAAGATTTAACCTTAACATCAAAACTAGTATTCTGTTATATTAGCATACGCATTACTTCATTACTTTACTTATAAACATATTTAATTATGAAAAGTAAAATACGTAATAGGTATATTTCATGAAAATTGTTCTTCCCCTATATAGGCCTACTTCTTCTCTTGTATGATCATCTGACCTCCTTCCCTCCTCCCCCTCCTCCTGAGTCAGATGAAATGTCCCCATCATCCAAGCGCGCCGGAAAAATACACACATTTTGCTTACATGTCTATTTTATGAAAAAAAGAAGAAACGTCTCAAATCTAGAAGTAAAAAAAAGATATCGTTTATTCTGATACTTAAAAAAAAAATACGAATATATCATATATCAGTTGGAAAAAAAATATCATCATATTTTTCGATACCTATCGAAAAAAAATATCAATATCGATATATATCGGTCCTCTTGCGGCATCCCTAATTTCAAGAATTAAGACTTCGTACTTTACGCGGTAAATGGTGTTGAAATTGAGGCATGTTGCAAATAACATTAAAAGTTTGTAATGTAATTAATTAATAATAAATTCAATATTATGTTGCTTATTAGTATTTAAAACATATTTCAGTATGATTTAAAGAAAGAAAAAATTAGTTTGCAAATAAAATTGGTTAAGACTAATTGGCAACTCCCTTAGCTTCAAAATGAGAGAAAAATTTTTAGATATAAAAAAGGCAACTTTAATAAAAACCAAACAATTGTATATATATAATATATAAACATATATATAATATATATACATATATTAATACATATATATATAATTAACTATATATATATATATACTATATATATTATATATATATATATTATATATATATAATATATATACTATATGTCAGACGTCTGGATTAGCCGTCATATGTATCTTAAAAACTGTTAATGCTACAGTAAAACGGAAATATTGCTGTAAAGCTGTCCAATGCTAGTCCAGAAAATTTAGAAATAAAAAAATAAAAAAAATAAAAAAATAAAAAAATAATTATATCTCAAAAACTAAAATAGCTACAGCAAAAACAGAATACATTTTTGGAATCTCGTAAATTATCACATATGATCATGGCAAATGAATAAAAAAAATCAAAAATATGAATGTAATATATATAATATGATTTATAAAGGCCTATTTAACACGCTATTCATGGTATTTTTTGTAGTTCTAAAATAATTATCTATTAATTTTTTTTTTTTTTTACTCTAAAGAATAACCCAAGTATACCGCCCGATCAGGAGTTCGGTCTCTCGCACTTCGGGGAACGTACGATGTGATTAATTCCCCCCCTCCGGGGAGGGTTCCGGAACCCCCGCTCTTGGTATTTGGGGCGGGGGTTCCTCCGCCCCCTCCCCTACGGAGATGGAAAACATCCCACCCTCATGTTTCCCCGTCGCTTCGAAGCCCCCTCAGTTGTGCCGTATAAAGCAAAAAAATTTATTTTTTTTTACATCTTCAAATCTAAATTTTACGAGGATTCCAAAATGTATTCCCTTTTCGCTGTAGCTATTAGTTTGAAAATATAATATTTATTTATTTTTTTTTTTTTTTTTTTTAAATTTCATGGATAAGAATTTGACCAGCATTCCACCAATGATTCCGTTTACTGGAGCATTAATAGTCTTAAGATACATATACGCTAATCCAGACGCTAGAGCCTATATATATATATATCATACTATATATATATATAATATTATATTATTATATATATAGATATATATTATAATATATATATAATATATACATACTAATTATATAGTATTATATTATATATCATATATAAAACCTCATTAAGAGAGAAAGATCTTTCGCTGCCAGAATTCTATACTATACTTATATAATATTAATATATAATATATATATATATATATATATATAATTACTAATATATATACTAATATATAATATATAATATATATATATATATATAGGTTCTTTGTGATTTCGCCAACCACTAATTTTGTAGTTGCGTAGTAATAATCATAATATTGCTTGTAAAACGAAAGAAAAATAGTTTAATCTCGCAAAATATTTTCAATCTCGCAGCAACTTATGGTTCGCGCGAAAAAGCGAAACGGTTTAGTCAACGAAGAAAAACCACTATATTTAAGTTTTTTAGCTTAGCGCGATATTATAGATTTCTTTTACTGCTTCTTCTCGATATTGTTTATAATAATAATAATAATAATAATAATTAATATTATAATAATAGTAATAATCCAATAATCATATAATCATATAATCATAATAATAATAAGAAACTAATAATAATATAATAATAATCTAATTAATATAATTATAATTTAACTATTAATTATTTATAATGTATAATTTATATTTATAGGCCAGCCTCTAGAAGCACACATCCTATCTCAAAAAACTACATAGCTACAGGAGAAAGGAAAACCCATTGTTTGGAATCCTGGCAACATTTTAGTGCGGAAAATGTAATAACAAAAAAAAAAATAAAAATAAAAAAAATAAAAAAAAAATAAAAAAATAAAAATTTAACAAACTTTATTTATTTTTTTTTTAGGGGGGAGCTCGAGCCAGGGACATATCTATATATATATAATATACTATACATATATAAATATATAATATATATTACGTATATATATATATCTTATATATATATATATAATATATAATACATATATACTATATATATATACTATAATATATATATTAATATTAATATATAAATATCTATAACTATATATATATATATATAAATATATATATAATATATAATATATATAATATATATTATACAATAATATACTAATATATATACACTTATATAATATATAAATATTATATATATATATATATCTATATATATAATATATATATATATCTATTTGTAAAGTATTTACACCGCAATGTAGGGGCTCGAGCCGACGGAACACCAGGGGGACTTTTCCAACCCCATTAGGGAGGGCGGGAACCCCACACGCGGACACCCAAA
This sequence comes from Trachelipus rathkii, assembly GCA_015478945.1. Classification (NCBI taxonomy): domain Eukaryota; kingdom Metazoa; phylum Arthropoda; class Malacostraca; order Isopoda; family Trachelipodidae; genus Trachelipus; species Trachelipus rathkii. The sequence continues at coordinate 18,100 of JABUQX010104728.1, read as the reverse complement.
TTACCAAATGAGCGGGGTTCCGAAACCTCCCGAGGGGAATAGTCTACCCCTTATTCCCCCCGAAGCCGAATAACCCCGACTCCTGCCATCCAGGCGGCGATCCTGCTGTATCTAGTTACAAACAAAAAAAAAAAATCTAATAGAAATCCTTATTCATTATTACACAGAACGTTATCAAACCTTCTAAATAGGCCTATCTACTCATACTTACCTATAATATTAACAAATCTTTTATTTATCTATTTTTATTACATTTTCAAATCTAAAATTATACCAGGATTCCAAAATGTATTCCTTTTCCCTTAGCTATTGTAGTTTTTTTTTTTTTATTTTTTTTTTTTTTTTTTTTTTTTTTTTTTTTACATTCCCGTATAAAATTTTACCAGCATTCCAGCAAGTATTCCTTTTCCCGGTAGCTGTTGTAGTTTTTAGATATGATATGGGCTCTTCTAAAAAAAAAAATTTTGTGGACAAAGATAAAGGAACTCGTACACAAAACATTGAACGTACATTCATCAACGCAATTATGTAATTACTTTTCATAATATTAATTCAATTTTGAAACATATTACAAGTCAACACTATATACGATATTAGGAA